>ML777871.1:0-111596 GCA_009831015.1 Picea engelmannii
TGCAGCATTTTGTTTGAATTGCATGACTGATCTGATCTTTAAATAATCAAAATCAAGTTTAAGGGATTCAGTTGGAACCACACAAAACTTGTCTTAACTCTGTTTCCGCTCAGTTATTTCATAGTATGCTCTAAAACAGAGCTGCTGGTCACCCTAATTCTGCAACAATTTCTCTTTTATTTTCATGAATTTCTAAGAGGTTTAAATGGATTGTCTTTTTGTTGCTAAGCACAATAAATCTGATCGAATGATCAAACACCTTGAATAAATTATGATCGAATGATGGTTAAGTTTGGATTACCATGTTATTACATAATGTTGCTTAGTTCCTTTTAAATTTCTTAAATCTGAGCTTCGAAGATAGATCTATCAGTGGCTCATTATATAATTCTTGAATAGACTTGATGCTGGCAATAATAAATAACACTATAATAGCATGCCTTTGATTTTCTGGGCACAAAGGTACAATTTTTTGCACTGCTGTAGTAATCAGATATTATGTGATAATTCTTAGACAGAGTAGCAGTAGATGTTAATGAATTACCCAATGAGAAGAATGATCTTTGAAACTGTTCTCAGATATAACTAAACTGTTGGCCACTTATTTTGTTTCATCTCTCCATATAATTTGTCTATAGCAATTTGTGTATGTGAAGAAATTATGAATGGTCTTTAGCATATGAATTTTCCATAAGAACTTTGTTTTCCAGCTTTGTTTTCCAGCATTAGCACTTTGTAATTGCTGGTAACGGAATTCTCTTATGTTAAATATATCTGTAACCTCAACAGTATGTGACTGTACACTGCTAGTTGTGTTGGCCAGCTGTACAAGTTAGTTAGGATCTTTTGTTTTGTTTCTTGATTTGCTCGAGCCTATTTAGCTCAGCTATATACTCAATACTAAATGCTCTGCTCACTTTCTGTTTTTCCCAATTTCCGTCTTCTCTGTATTATCTTCTTTGCTTCTCATTTTATCATGGTATCAGAGCTTAGGACATAAGCCTCTTCATAGTGCCTGGAGAGTAGCCCGGTCGTAAGAAGAAAAGCGCAGAGCCTACATTGTCTTGTAGACGAGAACACGGGACGCAAGATTCTTCACAAAGCTTGGAGAGCAGGTTGCAGTCCGGAATACGCTCAAAAGATCGTTGAAGACAACAAGCGCAAGAAAGAAGAACTACAGAAAGAAGAGAACAATTAAATATTACATGAGAATTTAAAGAATTTGTGAAAGATTTACGAAATTCTTTCTTAAGAAGAAAGTTTTCAAAGCAGCAGAGGAGAAGCAAGATCAGCCATAAGATCGACTCTGTGAACAAATCAGAGCTTTTAATCAAGCTTAGAAAGGACGACGAGCCAGCAGGAAAGGAGAATTTTTTCTTAGCCATAATATTTGAGCGTGAGCAAGCTCAGCCATTAGATCAAGCAAAGATTAAGCCACGACCGTCAGATCTCATCAGAGAGAGATTGACAGTGAGGAGGCATTGTGGGGATCGGAGAGGAAATTAAAGTGCAAGAAAGTTGTGATCCCGCAATCACTCAAGATCGTTGATCTTGTCAGATCAACGAAGGATATTGATCCCACTACGGATAAGCATCTTCACTTTCAGAGATCGACAAAGAGATTAAAGAGTGAGCAAGCTGAGTCTCTGCAATCACTCGTGGTCGTTGATATTCAAGCAAGTGACATGCGTTTGGTGATCTCGTACTCTGGGAGGAAGCCAACAGAGGCTGAGGAGTAAATCTCTCCCGAAGCTTCGAAGAGCCGAAGTAGATCCAAACCGTTGATCGAAGTGGACACGTGGCAGGAGATCTTGCACTTCGACGATAATCACTTCGGAAGAAAGAAGGATACGAGAAGCCAAAACTCCCGAAGGCCTGAAGCCCGGAGTTCATCTGGACCATCCATAAACAAGGACACGTGACGCCAGATCCCTCACTTCGGAGACTTAGCACTCTAGAAGGTCTTGTGGATGAAGATCTACCCGAAGTCCCGAAGTAAATCTGAGTCCTTGAAGGTTGTGGACACGCGTCGACCGATCTGTTACTTCGGAAGATTAACACTCCGCAGGTTTGAAGTGTTGTGCACCTCGGAACACCCGAAGCCTGAAGTCCTAGAGTATTTGTGGAGCGTTGATCTCAAATCAACGAGGATCGTTGATCCTTGCTACAGGCTAGAAAGGAATATCACCCGAAGCCTCGAAGTAATTGAGGATAGTTGAAGCCAACTCAACGAGGACCGTCGATCTTTGGAATAAGACCGTTATTCGACCATTCGGCTATTCAGAGGAATTGAGACCTTCAGCATCGAAATTCCCAAAGCCCAAAGACCCAGAGTGCATGGTTCTCACCCCATGGTCACATGAGAAGCTAAAATTCATTTTTTTTACTCTCGAGTAAAATCAGAAAGCCCAATTCTGCCATTAGAGGGGATACAATTGCCAAAGCAGTGGTCATCCCCATGCTTTTTGGCCTAAAGTCACATAAAGGATTTCGCGGACCTGGTTTCGGCACAGGAAACATGTAAGCATGCAAAACTCTAACAATTTATTTTGTTGTTAAATTTTTTTAAGATGGCCACCTCTAGCAATTTAGGACCAACTCAAGGACCGATTCTTCTTGGAAATAATTATGAGTTTTGGTCTCTTCGAATGAGATCCTTCTTGTAATCACAAGAGTGTTGGGATCCTATGGATCTTGGATATGTGGAACCAAATTCAGCAGACCTTGCTGCCATGACCAACCAACAGAGAACTGCTCAGGCAACACAAAGGCACAAGGAAAATAAGGAGAAATTATGGATTCAAAATTCAATGGATGACTCAATTTTCTCAAAAATCACAGGCATTGTTACTTCAAAACAGGCCTGGGACATCCTTAAATCATCCTACCAAGGAAATGACAAGGTCAAAACAGTCAAACTACAGACCCTGAAGATGCATTTCGAGACTTTAAAAATGACAGAGTCTGAAAATGTTGATCAATTTATGAACAAAGTCATGGGAATCGTAAACTATATTAGATTGTCTGGTGAAGCCATCCCTGATCAATGAATTGTTAAGAAAGTCCTCATAAGTTTACCAAATAAATTCGAAATGGTTGTTACAGCTATCCTTGAATTCAAGGATCTGTCAAAATTTTCAACGGATGAATTAATGGGTTCTCTATTGACACATGAGACCAGACTTCATCTCAAAGATGAGTCAACAACAAATGCCTTTAAGACTCAGTTCTCCTTTAGCAGAGGGAGAGGCAAAGGAAGAGGCAAAGGTCACCGAGAAAGAGGGAGAAGTCCAAGTAACCATCACTATAGTGAAGGTCACAAAAAACATAACCAAAATCAGAATTTCCAAGGTCACAGATAACAGAACCAGAATCAGACCTTCCAGCCTCAAAGAGGCAGAGGAAGAAGCTCAAATGACAAATCAAGCATACAATTCTATTACCGTAATAAGTTTGGGCACTATGAATATGAATGCCGGAAGAAACACGTAGATCAACTCTTTGACAGAGCACATGTCTCAAATCATGAAGGAGAAACCTTGGATGGTATGTTTCTCTCATGCCACAAGACTGAAGAACAACATAAAGATCTTTGGTTGTTGGACAGTGGATGAAGCAATCACATGATAGGTAACAAAGATTTACTCTCATGTATTGATTCTTCAATTTCATCTGATATTACACTTGGAAATGATTCTTTAGTAAAAGTTCAAAGAAAAGGAACTGTCCCTATTCTTACTAAACAAAATGTAAAGAAAGACATACACAATGTCTATCAGATATGACACATAATCTATTAAGTGTAGGACAACAGATTGAACATGGCTATAAGGAACTTTTTGAAGGAGCATCATGTAGGATATATGACAAAACCCCCAAAAGAAAATTGATTTATGAAATCCACATGACCAGGAATAGAGTGTTTCCCCTGACCCTCAGAACTGCAAATCTGATCCAATCATATGCACAAAGTGCATTCACCCACAATGAAACTATGGTTTGGCATAGAAGATTCAGAAATCTACCCTTTCAGAGTCTAAGTCTTCTACAAAAGCAGTCCATGGTCAAAGGTCTACCTGTCTTCAAAGAGAAAAATCCCCCATGTGAGTCTTGCATTCTTGGAAAACATAAGAGAGCTAGTTTTCCACAATCCTCCACTCAAGACAAACAACACTTAGATTTGGTTCACACTGAACTATGTGGACCAATGCAAATAGAGTCAATAGGTGGTAGCGTTTATTTTCTAACATTTATTGATGACTTTTAGTTTTCCACAATCCTCCACTCAAGACAAACAACACTTAGATTTGGTTCACACTGAACTATGTGGACCAATGAAAATAGAGTCAATAGGTGGTAGCGTTTATTTTCTAACATTTATTGATGACTTTAGCAGGAAAATTTGGATCTATTTTCTCAGACACAAGTCTAAAAATTTTGCAAAGTTCAAAGAATTCAAAGCTGAAGCTGAAAAACAAAGTGGCAAATATATAAAATCTCTCAGGTCAGATGGAGGAGGAGAATACAAATCCAAAGAATTTGCAAATTTATGCAAATCACAAGGCATCATCATGCAAACTACAACCAGATATACTCCACAACAAAATGGAGTGGCTGAAATGAAAAATTAGACAATAATGAACATGGTAAGGAGCCTTCTCAAAGAGAAATGTCTGTCAAATACATTTTGGATTGAAGCAGTAGCATTCTCAGCTTATCTCCTAAATAGATCTCCCACCACCAGTCTCAAGATGAAGGTCCCTCAAGAAGCATGGAGTGGGACAAAGCTAAATATTGTTCATCTCAAAACATTTGGATGCATAGCATAGACTCACATACCTTCCAAATTAAGAAAGAAATCGGATGATAGAAGTGAGAAATGCATATTTACTGGCTACATTGAAACATCAAAAGCTTACAGGCTCTACAATCCAATCTCAAAGAAACTGATTCTCAGCAGAGATGTAATTTTTTTTGAAAATCAGTTCTAGAACGAGTCTGAAAATCAGCCAATGGACAATCAAGATCCATTGTTGTCACATCCTGAAGACACAAAGAATTTAGGACAACAAACGCATCATCCTGCTCTTCCAAGGCTGTAGGTACAAGTACAATTTGAAAGTTCTTAGGAGAACTCAACTTCCAGCAGAAACTCTTCCTCTGAACTTCCAAATAAGAGAACTTGAAGTTTGAGAGAAATCCATCAACAGTTGGACGCCATTGATCAACACAATATTTTTTCATTAATGTCATGTCAACCCACATCTTTTAAAGAGGCATCTAAGGAGCCACATTGGGTTCAATCCATGAACCAAGAGATTGAATCCATTGAGAAGAACAGGACATTGGATCTTGTTGATCTGCCCAGACACAAGCAAAGTATTGGTGTCAAGTGGGTTTAAAAAAATAAACTAAATGAAAAGGGACAGATTGAAAAGCATAAGGCAAGACTTGTTGCCAAAGGATTCTCACAACAACCAGGTACTGATTATGGTGAAACTTTTTCTCCAGTAGAAAGAATGGACATTGTAGGGACTCTCTTAGCCATAGAATCTCAACACAAATGGAAAGTATACCAGATGGATGTCAAGTCATCTTTCCTAAATGGTGTCTTAGAAGAAGAGGTCTATCTGGATCAACCACCTAGATTTGAATTCAAAGAGCAGCTAGCCAAATTATATCAGTTGAAGAAAGCCATGTATGGCTTAAAGAAAGCTCCAAGAGCTTGGTACAACATAGTTGACACTTACGTGATCAAAAGTGGTTTCAGCAGAATCCAAAATGAGCCAACTTTATACACCAAAACAGATCAACACAGTAAAATTTTGATTGTATGTTTATATGTTGATGACATGATATATACTGGAAATTTTGAGTTAACCAGTTTTAATCATGCCATGCAATATGAGTTTAAGATGACAGATCTTGGCATAATGAAATATTTTTTGGGGATTGAGGTTGATCAATCAACCAAAGGAATTTTTGTTTGTCAACAAAAATATGCAGTAGATATCATCAAAAGATTTTGCATGGAAGACTGTAATTGAGCAGAAAATCCTATACCCCTAGGCACAAAATTGAGCAAGAAAAATGAAGGCCCTACAGTGGACCCTACCCTGTACAAAATTTTAGTAGGCGGATTGTTGTATCTTACAGCAACTAGGCCTGATATTATGTATGTAGCCAGCCTTGTTTCCAGGTTCATGGAATCCCCCAAAGATTCTCACTGGAAGATGGCGAAAAGGATTCTGAGATATGTTGCAGACACTCTCAATTTTGGCTTATGTTACACTCATTCTGATGATAATCATCTCTTTGGTTACACGGACAGTGATTTTGCAGGAAGCCTAGATGACAAGAAAAGCACCTCAGAACATGTTTTTCACCTGGGCACGAACCTGATTTCATGGGCATCAAAGAAGCAACCCATTGTATCAATATCTTAGCAAAGGTAGAGTATGTCATTGCTACCTCTGTTTCCTATCAAGTTGTGTGGCTGAGAAGAATATTGAATGATATGTCACATACAGAAAATGAGCCAACTCCTATCTTCTGTGACAACACCTTAGCAATTTCTCTATCCAAAAATCATGTGTTTCACATGAAAAGAAAGCATATTGACACTTGTTTTCACTTCATACATGATCTTGTCAGTAATGGTGACATAGAACTTCAATTTTGTGGCTCTCGAGATCAGCGCGCAGATATTTTTACAAAGCCACTAGGAAAATCCGTTTTTGATTTTCAGAGACAACACTTGGGCATTATGAGTGCTGATGTTTGTAACTATTGAGTTTAAGAGGGAGTGTTAAATATATCTATAACCTCAACAGTATGTGACTGTACACTTTGACTATACACTGCCAGTTGTCCTAGCCAACTGTATGAGTTAGTTAGGATCTCTTGTTTTGTTTCTTGATTTTCTCGAGCCTATTTAGCTTAGCTATATACTCAATACTAAATTCTCTGCTCAATTTATTTTTTTCCCAATTTTCGTCTTCTCTGTATTATCTTTTTTGCTTCTCATTTTATCATTGTATTAGATCTTAGGACGTAAGCCTCTTCACAGTGCCTAGAGAGTAGCCCCATCGTAAGAAGAACAACGTAGAGCCTACATTGTCTTGCAAACGGGAACAAGAGATGCAAGATTCTTCACAAATCTTGGAGAGCAGGTTACAGTCCGAAATACGCTCAAAATATCGTTGAAGACAGAAAGCGCGAGAAAGAAGAACTGCAGAAAGAACAGAACAATTAAAGATTACATGAGCATTTAAAGAATTCATGAAAGATTCACGAAATTCTTTCTTAAGAAGAAAGTTTGCAAAATCAGTAGAGGAGAAGAAAGATCAGTTGTAAGATTGGCTCTGTGAACAGATTTGTGCCTTTAATGAAGCTCAGAAAGGATGACAAGCCAACAGGAAAAGATATTTTTTCTTAGCATTAAGATCTGAGCATGAGCAAGCTCAGCCATCAAATCAAGCAAATATTAAGCCACGATCGTCAAATCTCATCAGAGAGAGATCGACGGTGAGGAGGCATTGTGGGCATCGGAGAGGAAATTAAAGCGTGAGAAAATTGTGATCCCACAATCACTCAAGATCATTGATATTGTTAGATCAACGATGGATATTGATCCCACTACAGACAATCATCTTCGCTTTAAGGAGATCGGCAAAGGGATTAAAGAGTAAGCGATTTGAGTCTCTGCAATCACTCATGGTCGTTGATATTCAATCAAGTGACACGCGTTTGGCGATCTCATACTCGGGGAGGAATCCAACAGAGACTGAGGAGTAAATCTCTCCCGAATCTTCGAAGAGCCGAAGTAGATCCATATCGTCGATCGAAGTGGACACATGGCAGGAGATCCTCCACTTTGGCGATAATCACTTTGGAAAAAAGAAGGATATGACAAACCAGAAGTCCCAAAGGCTCGAAGCCTGGAGTTCATTTGGATCGTCCATCAACAACGACATGCGGTTCCAAATCCCTCACTTCAGAGACTTAGCACTCTAGAAGGTCTTGTGGACCAAGATATACCCAAAGTCTCGAAGTAAATCTAAGCCCTTGAAGGTTGTGGAAACACGTCGATAGAGATGTCACTTCGGAAGATTAACACTTTGGAGGTTTGAAGTGTTTTGCACCTCAGAACACCCGAAGTCCGAAGTCCCTAGGTATTTGGGGACAGTTGATCTCAAATCAACGAGCATCGTTGATCCTTGCTACAGGCTAGAAAGGAATATCACCCGAAGCCCCGAAGTAATTGAGGATCATTGAAATCAACTCAACGAGGACCGTCGATCTTTGGAATAAGACCGTTATTCGGCCATTCATCTATTCGAAGGAATTGAGACCTTCAACGTCGAAATTCCCGAAGCCCGAAGACTCGGAGCGCCTGGTTCTCACCCCACGGTCACATGAGAAGATAAACTTCATTTTTTTTTACTCTCCAGTAAACTTAGAAAGCCCAATTCCCCCATTAGAGGGGATATAGTTACCAAAGAAGTGGTCATCCCCCTGTTTTTTGGCCTGAATTCACACAGAGTATTTCATAGACTTGGTTTCATCACAGGAAAGGAAACAGGTAAGCACGCAAACCTCTAACAATTGTTTTTGTTGTTAATTTTTTTTAAGATGGTCACCTCTAGCAATTTAGGACTGATTCTTCTTGGAAATAATTATGAGTTTTGGTCTCTTCGAATGAGATCCTTCTTGCAATAACAAGAGTGTTGGGATCATGTGGATCTTGGATATGTGGAACCAGATTCAACAGACCTTGTTGCCATGACCAACCAACAGATAAATGCTCAGGCAACACAAAGGAACAGAGAAAATAAGGCAAAATTCTAGATTCAAAATTTAGTGGGTGACTCAATTTTCTCAAAAATCACAGGCGATGTTACTTCAAAACAGGCCTAGGACATCCTTAAATCAGCCTACCAAGGAAATGACAGGGTAAAAACAGTCAAACTCCAGACCCTGAGGATGCATTTCGAGACTTTAAAAATGAAAGAGTCTGAAAATGTTGATCAGTTTATGAATAGAGTCATGGGAATCGTAAACCAGATTAGATTGACTGGTGAAGCCATCCATGATCAATGAATTGTTGAGAAAGTCCTCATAAGTTTACCAAAGAAATTCGAAATGGTTGTTACAGCTATCCTTGAATCCAAGGATCTGTCAAATTTTTCAATGGATGAATTAATGGGCTCTCTATTGACACATGAGACCAGACTTCATCTCGAAGATGAGTCAACAACAAATGCCTTCAAGACTCAATTCTCCTTCAACAGAGGGAGAGAAAAAGGAAGAGGCAGAGGTCACCGAGGAAGAGGGAGAAGTCCTAGTAACCATCACTCAAGTGAAGGTCACAGACAACATAACCAGAATCAGAATTTCCAAGGTCACAGACAACAGAAGCAGAATCAGAACTTCCAACCTCAAAGAGGCAAAGGGAGAAGCTCAAATGACAAATCAATCATACAATGCTATTACTGTAATAAGTTTGGGCACTATGAATCTGAATGGCGAAAGAAGCAAGTAGATCAACTCTCAGGCAGAGCACATGTCTCAAATCATGAAGGAGAAACCTCATATGGTATGTTTCTCTCATGCCACAAGACTGAAGAACAACATAAAGATCTTTGGTTGCTGGACAGTGGATGCAACAATCACATGACAGGTAACAAAGATTTACTCTCATGTATTGATTCTTCAATTTCATCTGATACTACACTTGGAAGTGATTCTTTAGTAAAAGTTCAAGGAAAAGTAACTGTCCCTATTCTTAATAAACAAAATGTAAAGAAAGACATACAAAATGCCTATCATGTGCCAGATCTGACACATAATCTGTTAAGTGTAGGACAACTAATTGAACATGGATATAATGTACTTTTTTAAGGAGCATCATGTAGGATATATGACAAAACCCTCAACAGAAAATTGATTTATGAAATCCACATGACTAGGAATAGAATGTTTCCCCTGACCCTCAGAACTACAAATCAGATCTAGTCATATGCACAAAGTGCATTCACCCCCAATGAAACTATGGTTTGGCATACAAGATTTGTACATCTACCCTTTCAAAGTCTAAGTCTTCTATAAAAGCACTCCATGGCCAAAGTTATACCTGTCTTCAAAGAGCAAAATCCCCCATGTGAGTCTTGCATTCTTGGAAAACATAAGAGAACTAGTTTTCCACAATCCTCCACTCAAGAAAAGCAACACTTAGAGTTGGTTCACACTGACCTATGTGGACCAATGCAAATAAATTCAATAGGTGGTAGCGTTTGTTTTCTAACCTTTATTGATGACTTTAACGGGAAAATTTTGATCTATTTTCTGAGACACAAGTCTGAAACTTTTGCAAAGTTCAAAGAATTCAATGCTGAAGCTGAAAAACAATGTGGAAAATATGTAAGAGCTCTCAGGTCACATGGAGGAGGAGAATACATCTCCAAAGAATTTTCAAATTTATGCAAATCACAAGGCATCATCAATCAAACTACATCCAGGTATACTCGACAACAAAATGGAGTGGCTGAAAGGAAAAATCAGACAATAATGAACATGGTAAGGAGCCTTCTCAAACCGAAATGTCTGTCAAATACATTTTGGGATGAAGCAGTAGCATGCTAAGCTTATCTCCTTAATAGATCTCCCACCACTAGTCTCAAGATGAAGGTCCCTCAAGAACCATGGAGTGGGACAAAGCTAAATGTTTCTCATCTCAGGACATTTGGATGCATAACATACCCTCACATACCTTCCGAATTAAGGAAGAAATTGGATGATATAAGTGAGAAATGCATCTTTACTCTCTACAGTGAAACATCAAAAGCTTACATGCTCTACAATCCAATCTCAAAGAAACTGATTCTTAGCAGAGATGTAAATTTTTTTGAAAATCAGTTATGGAACGAGTCTGAAAATCAGCCAATGGACAGTCAAGATCCATTGCTGTCACATCCTGAAGACACAGAGAATTCAAGACAACAAATGCATCAGCCTTCTCTTCGAAGGCTACAGGTACAAGGACAATCTGAAAGTTCTCAGGATAACTCAACTTCCAACATAAACGCTTCCTCTGAACTTCCAAATAAGAGAACTCAAAGTTTGAGAGAAATGCATCAACAGTGGGATGACATTGATAAACACAATCTTTTCGCATTAATGTCATTGATAAACTTCCCATTAGGATTGTTTATGTCATTGTTTATGTGGAGCAAATGTAATATTTGTCAGGCTTAGTTGGAGTTAGAAATCTAGATAAAATATAGTCATATAAGGTGGAAATTCACATTGATTGAGAGAAAGCATGACAATAATTTCAAATGTAAGTGCATCATAACCTATTTTAAACATAGTAATGTGAGTTTTAATGGGATATATATTTTGAATAAAATGCAATTGAGTGATTCTTAATTGTCACAAAATTTATGGTGGTAATGAAGCCTATTTCTACAAATAGTAATGTGAGTTTTAATCACATATATATACTGAAGAAGATGCAATTGAGTGAGTCTTAATTGTCACAAAATTAATGATTCCAAATGATAATGTCTACAATGATGGTAATGGAGTATTTTAGGTGATATTCTTACATTATCTTTGTGATCTAGAAAATGCTTTTCTAGGATGTTTTGTTTTGAGATTCGATCATTCAATATATTTTCCAATATATTTTCCATATTTTCCAACATGCATAGTTTACTTGTTATAGTGTATAATAGATGATTGTTGGTTGGGATACCGCGTAGGATCTTCTCGATAAATATGATAAATATTTGAGTGAGTTAAAGGTTAAATATTTAATAATAAGATTGTTTTTATATAAAGCACGTCATTATTTCTAATTCTAAGACTTTGTAAAACTGGTGATATTTTGAAAGGGGCATACAAGGAAGCTGAAAATAATGGTAGAAGTGCAGAATTATAGATTTATAAAACTCTAGAAACTTATTGACATTTTAACTGTCAGAACTTATCCTATGTTATACAAAAATAGAAGATGACTAAACAAATATTAAAACTGTTTTCAAAATAACAGTATATCAAATGATAGTATACCAAAGACAGTATTCCAAAAATTGTTTTCAAAATAATTGTATATCAAAATGACAGTATATAATAGATTAAAACTGTTGAATTATGCCACAGTGTTGCCCCCCCCCCCCAGCGGCCAAGTCACAGTCCAGTGGATTGTGACATAATTTAAATTAAAAAATAAAAATAAAATTAAAACAAAAACTAAAATATCAATGGGAATTTTGAGCTTACCTGAAGTTCGGCCCGCCCGCCCGAAGGAGAACCCACCAACACCAACACAACAACACGTCCACACCAAAACCACGTTCGTGCCCAAGGCTTGGCTACGAAAGCCGATATAAAAATTAAAATTAAAATGAAAAAATAAATTAAAATTAAAATAAAAACTAAAATATTTCAATGGGAATTTTGAGCTTACCTGAAGCTTGGCCCTCTTACCCGAAGGATCACCCACCAACACGACAACAAAACTACCCAAAAGAGCACCCACCAACACCAACACACCAGTACGTCCGTGCCAAAACCACGTCCGCGCCAACACTCAGTCCCTCACACAACACCACTGAGTCAGTCACAGTCACAGTCACTCATAGTCACAGTTGAGAAAAACATTACATTTTCAATGTCCGACTAATATATAAACAATTTTTCGGCCAATTGAAGTTTTCGACCGAAAGAATAGTTCAGCCGAAAGAATAGTTCGATCGAAAGAATCTTTCGACTGAAAGATGTTTTCGAGCTGAATATCTTTCGGCTGAAAAGATATTGTCGGATGAAAAAATTTGTACACGAAAATCGGTGGCATCATCATTGTACCATTCGATTTGATGTTCCATAGTTCGGCCAAAACAAACATCTTTCGGCCAAAAAATAATATTAGTTCGGCCGAAACAATGTTTTTCGGAATTTTGGAGATGAGATTGTCACGAAAGTGTTACCCAACTCCGTGAATTTACCCATAAGACATTCCCAAAACATCTTTTAGAACACATGAAGGGCACTATGATTTCTTGGTCATGCCTTTTGGGTTGACTAATGTGCCTTCTACTTTTCAAATCCTTATGAAAAAAAAAAAAAATCCAACTTAGAATGTTTGTGTTGGTCTTCTTTGATGATATACTTGACTATAGAAAATAATGGGAATACCACATTAAACATGTGGATAAAGTACTACAAATTTTAGATAACAATCAATTGTTTGTAAAAAGATCCAAATGTGATTTTGGGAAACAAAAAGTAGACTATTTCGGTCATATTGTTTCAAGTGAAGGGGTTAAGGTGGGAACTAAAAAGATTCAATCAATTATAAAATGGCCTATTCCTAAGAACATCAAGAGTCTTAGTATTTTTAGGTCTTACAAGATATTATCAAAAAATTGTTAATAATTTTGCACAGATTGTAGGTCCGCTCACATGTCTCTTGAATAAAAAATCATTTCCACTCACATGTCCCTTGAATAAAAAATCATTTCTATGCAAGGAAGAGGATACATTTGGATTCTCACTCTTAAAGGATGCCATGTATTCTACAGTAGTATTGGCAACACTTTATTTTGGTAAAACATTCATAATTGAATGTGGTGCATCAGGATAAGGAATTGGAGAAGTATTGGAACACAAAGGGAGATTATTGGCCTTTGAAAGTAAACAATTCAAGGGAAATGGCTTGGTGAAATCTACATATACAAATTAAATGGAAACAATTTTACACGTAATAAAAAAATGGGGACAATATCTCATTGGGAGGTGTTTTAAAGTCAATATAGACCATGATATCGTAAAGTACTTTTTGGGTCAAATATTGTCATCAAAAGAGCAAAAAAAATGGGTATAAAAAATGGAAGGGTTTGATTTTGAAATAATTTACAAAAGGGGGAGGAGAAGATGGTAGCATATACCCATTCCAGAATAGAAGAATCCTTGAGTTTATATTATATTACATATTCCATTCCTTTATATTTGGAAGAATCTCACCAGGAATGGAAAAATGAGAATAGTACTAGACAAAAAATACAATGTATAAAGGAAGGGATGAACTCTATCGAACAATGGGAGTGGAAGTGAGGTATCCTTGGGTACAAAGGTAGAATATTTTTATGCCCTCAATCAAAGTTCAAGCAACAAATATTAAGGGAGTCTCATGAATCTTCGATGGTAGGACATTCAGGGTTCCTTAAAACATATGAAAGGATCAAAAAAGATTTTTTTGGGGAAGGAATAAAGAAAGATGCTTAGAATATTGTGAGAGACTATTAGGTTTTTCAAAGAAATAAAGTAAAAACAGAAAAAACTCTAGGTTTACTTCAACCTTTATACATACCCAACCAAAGATGGGAAGATATATCAATGGATTTCATTACAGGTTTATTGAAATCAATAGGTAAGGATTTTTTTTTTGTGGTAATGGATAGACTCACAAAATATGCAATTTTTTGTGGAATTCAAAGTATATATATGGCAAGTCAAGTGGAAGAAGTGTTTATGAAGTAAATTCATGGACTTCATGGATTTCCTAAAGTAATAGTAAGTGATAGAAATCCAAAATTCAAGGGAAAGTTTTTGAAATAATTATGGAAGATGAGTGGAACAATGCTAGATATGAGTTCAACATATCATCCACAAACAGATGGTCAAACAAAAATTGTTAACAAGTGGTTAGAGGGTTATATACATTTATGTTATTCAAACAAGCAATATCATTGGGTGAAATGGCTTCCTCTAGTATAATGGTGGTATAGTATCACCTATCATACATCTACTAAGATTTCCCCATTCAAATCCCTTTATGGATATCCAACTTCTAGTCTCTTCCATTTTTTGTAGGACCATTCCAAATTATAAGCAATAGAGTTACACATGGAGAAGACTAGAGAAAATTTGACAATTCTTAAGTAAAACCTTCAAATGGCACAAAATGGGATGCAGGAGCAAGAAAATCAACATCGTAGCGAAAAACAATTTGAGGAGGGTGATTGGGCATTTTTGAGACTACAACCTTATAAGAAATATACTCTCAAATAGAAGAAGAATTATGGACCCTACAAGATTATTTACAAGATTGGAGAAGTGGCATATAAGTTATATTTTCCTTGTTTTAACATTCATAAGTTTTTTCATGTATCTTTCCTAAAAATTGTTTTGGGACAAACTATTCCAATGAAGAAAAACTTCGAGAATTAGATGAAGGGAAGTGGATTCTTGCATCGGAAAAAGTTATATATTTATGTTCCATATCTCTTCAGAGTAGAACCATTATGGAGTACATAATCAAGTGGAAAAATATGCCTCCAGAAGAAGCTACATGGGAAAATGAGAAGTTCATAAAGAAACACCCTCGATTACAATCTTCGAGGGATTCAAAGATTTTTTAGAAAGAGGTCTATGTTAAGGCCCCTAAGGCCCTATGTTAAGTCCCTAACAATCATTTATTATTAGTTTATTAGTTATGGTTAGTTTGGCTTAGTGGTAGGTTTCATCATGATCACTTTATATCCTATTTATAATAAAGGGGATTCATTTGTATTGCCATCTTGTCTTTTGCATTGGATATATTGTAAAAGGAGGTTTCCCCCTCGAAATGGATTATTTTTCATTGACTATTTTTTAGTTTGGTTTATAAAAGGATATGTGTACCTATATTCGACCATATCTACTTACATGGATGTCTTTTTTATTTGGATCTGTGTCACCACATTGGGATTTGTACTTGCACAATGGACAATGATGAGGATGCAACATTATCACAAAGGTGTCCACATTAGCACTTTGTACACTTGTCAGAATATGGATCATGAATGAGCCACATAGACATGTATTATTTGGCATGTGTGAGATTCCTTATAGAAGGAAACACTTTATCTATCCTCCCTTACACGTGCTTCAAGAACCTTCTCGAAGGGATACACCTCATATTTACTTGTCCTCACTCTTATGAAGGATTTGTTTCATGATTTGGGGAATTTGTTAGTGATTTTTGTTTGTTTGTAGAAGGTTGTTAGCTCAATTAAAGGAAGGGTGAACTTGTTCTCTCTCCTCCATGAATCACACAAGTGGATTTACTTAATATTTTCTTACTTTTTTGGAGGGAACCCTATGTTTGAGGATTTTCTTGTAACCAACTATGGTTTTATCAAGTGTTTTTTCACTCGGGACATGATATGGGCTCATGGTTTTCATTGTAAGTTATTGAGGGAGGACTTTATCTATATAAGGAGGGAACCTCCCTCACTTTTTCATGGTTGGAAATAATGAAATTACTTCTTTCTATTTGTGTATGTGATCTTCATTACTCTTAGTAATGTTCTAGGAGTTTGTTAGGAGTTTATAGAATCACAAGCTTAATGAAGTAAGAGCTATGACACTGAAGGATAATGGAAGGGAGGTATGATTTTAGTTGTATTTCCTTTCTTTATTGAATTTAAGTTAGATTTCTATTATAATAAAATTGAATATCCTATGTTTTTTATTCGATCTAGTGTATAATTTCTTTTGTGATACTAAGGTTGATTTCGTGTTGAGTTAACCTCCCTTTAACTTTTATAAGCTTCAACCTCTCTAGCTTCATTCTCTTCTACAAATCGTTGATGTTGTTGGACTTCAACAAAATTGATAAAGAGGACAATGTCAAGGGTTTTCTAAGATTCCATGTCCAATGGTAGCAGCTAGGGATTTCTCTTCTTTCCTTAGTATCTCATTTGATCTATCCCTTTAATTTTTTTATTTTCATACAACCTAGGGTTTAATAGCATTCTATTTCCATAGCTATGTTTCTCTTCCAAGTTTGCATGTGCTAACCTTTTCATATTTTGCAGCAAACTTGGGTTTTATTGCAGGTCGATCACTTCAAATGATTAATTTTTGAAGTAGGATTGCATTTTTGGGGGTTTCCTTCTTTGGGTTTGGAGTGGACACCTCCTCAAAGATTAATACTCTTAGATCTAATGTCTTTGGTCTTATATCTTCGCATCGATCTAATTTTGGGATGTCTTAAAACTCAAATCAAATTCAGGTTCACTCTTTTTATCTAAGCTGCAAGTCACATTTTTATTTAATATGCAGGTCACGTTTCAGAGAGAAGGTTTATTTAGATGCATATTTGAGGAATAATATAAACCTAACGTCTGGCTTAATCTATTGCATAGACATAGAATCTACATTCCTAAAGAAACTAAACACTTTTGTCCAAGCTTGTGGATGTAAGGGTTTTAAATATTTTTTTGGGGGATGCTTGCAAAATTTGATGGTATCATAGCTTGATCGATTATTTCTGGATGTGTCATGCTTATCATTCCAAATCTAAATTTTGACAAATTATTTGAGTGTATCCAGGGTCTAATCACAATCAAGTAGTAAATCGATGCTATAAAAAAACCAACGACCTACCTTAAGGGTTAAATAAGCCACTTTAAATGCAACTGCAGTTAATTGGTTTGAGATCTTTATGATCTGGTTTGATTTCATTTAGCGCTGGAATTTTGCAATAATTCATTCTATGATGGTTCTAAAGGTAAACCATTGCATAAGGTATCCCAAATGAACTGCTAAAATATTCAATAAACATTAGCGTTGTATGGTTGAAATGCTAGAACCTTTGAGACTTGATTTCTGTGTTGATGGGCTGTAGGTTTTAAGGGCTATATTTCATATGTCCAAACTTCATCACCCATGTCAACAAAATTAATGTCCAATATCTTTGAGCGACTTAATAAAGGGAATGCTGATAAATAAAAAGTTTACCACTGGAAAATTGCCTTTCTGACAGCTAAATCAACATTGCTATCTTCTCTGAAGTTCTAATGTGTTTTATGGTTAATCCATACATTTTGAGAATACAAACAGTTTATTCGAATTGATGTAATGTTGCGGAACATCTAAAGGGGTTTTAATGTTAAGTTGATGAGACAAAATTTTCACTAAATTCGATCCATCATGTCAATCGATGAACATTGTCTAATATATGGATTAATCTTGTGGATGGATGGTGAATGATGTTTGAATTTTTGCTGGTGACAAATATTTTGTGGACTGATAATAATGTCAGAAGTTTTGCGTTTGTTCGAATTATTTATGTAGGATGAATAGATGCTACAAGCCCTAGAACAATTTGCCAGAAAGGGTTGATATTCTGTATGCTTTTGTGGGGAACATTGTTGAGAGTTTTAAAAAATAAAGACTACTATGTTCCAGCATTTTGTTTGAATTGCATGACTGATCTGATTTCTAAATAATCAAAATCAAGCTTAAGGGATTCAGTTGGAACCACACAAAACTTGTCTTAACTTTGTTTCCACTCAGTTATTTCATAGTATGGTCTTAAACAAAGCTGGTCACCCTGATTCTGCAACAATTTCTCTTTTATCTTCATGCATTTCTAAGAGGTTTAAATGGATTGTTCTTTTGTTGCTGAGCACAATAAATATGATCGAATGATCAAACACCTTGAATAAATTATGATGACAAATGCACCGGGTTAAGTTTGGATTACCATATTATTACATAATGCTGCATACTTCCTTTTAAATTTCTTAAATCTGAGCTTCGAAGATAGATCTACCAGTGGCTCACTATATAATTCTTGAATACACTTGATGCTGGCAATAATGGATATTATGCACTGCACTGCTGGATATAATTTTTGCACTGCTGTAGTAATCAGATATTATGTGATAATTCTTAGACAGAGTAGTAGTAGATGTTAATGAATTACCCAACGAGAAGAATGGTCTTTGAAACTGTTCTCAGATATAACTAAACTGTTGGCCACTTATTTTGTTTCATCTCTCCATATAATTTGTCTATAGCAATTTGTGTATGTGAAGAAATTATGAATGGTCTTTAGCATATGAATTTTCCATAAGAACTTTGTTTTCCAGCATTAGCACTTTGTAATTGCTGGTAACGGAATTCTCTTATACATTGTTGCATGCACTTTTAGAATTAGTCAAATAAGCTATGTTGGAACTCATCACATCATAATTTTGCAAGTACAACTTTTGGTTTCCTGGGTTAATGGTATCCATCAACTTAAACTAATTTTCACTCCCACTCCATTTATAATGATTTAGTTTGAGTTGACCTCATAAGGACTCCCCTGGGCTAGGGTATCTTAGTTTTTAGTTACTCTAAAGTGTGGGGAAAGGAAACCAAGGCCTGTAGTGTCTCTAGGATCTCTTGTTGAGTTTGGGACTTTTCTTCCTGGGATAGAGTTTGAACCGTAACAATGATCATCATTAGATCCTTGGATCATGGAGTTGTGGGAAACGTTCTTGCTATTCTGATATAATACATGTTCTAGTGCACAGATCCCAAATGAAAGGATAGAACTTCTTTATTTGGCTGGCCTGGCCTGAGAGAGAGCTCAACACATAATGCATGTTCTGTGCATGGCTTTAATATGGTTGCATTACACTGGCTCTATGCATGCTCTTAACATTATAGCATTAAGATGAAATCTAACTCTAAGAGCACACTAAACACATTGACATTGCAAAGGAATTGTAAAGATCACCCTGCTTGGTCAAGGTATAACCTGGAAAGCATCAATGTGATCAGGATGGCATCATTTCCTGTATCAGCTGCCCATGGGTTGGTTCAATATAGGTTTCTTCACTCTTAGTCATGAAAATGAGAAGTTGAAATCCACTACACTGGAGCGAGTTGAAGTTTTGGACAAAAGCAGTAAATCGTTGACTATGGTTGACCATTCATGGTTGAACATGACCATGACTATGACTATGGTTGACCACAAATGACCATGACTATGGTTGACCACTAATGATCTTGGTTAATCATGGTAGACAATGGTTGACTATGATCAGGACTATGGTTGACCTTGGTTGACCATGACCATGTCCATGGTTGACCACAATTAACCGAGGTTAACTTTGATTAACCTTGGTTGATGTTGGTTTATTATGATTGATTATGGTTGACCATGACCATGACCATGCCTATGGTTGACTATGGTTGAAATTGACCATGGTTGACTATTGTTAACCTTGGTTGATCCTAGTTGTCCATGGTTGACCATGACCATGGCCAAGACCATGGTTGTCTATGGTTAATCATGACCATGATTGATTATGGTTGACCGTGGTTGAAAATGATTGTCCATGGTTAACCATGGTTGATAACGGTTGACCACAACCATGGTTGACCATGACTATGGTTGACCTTTCCCATAGTTGACTATGGATATCCATTATTGACCTTAACCTTAACTATTTTTTACCATGACCATGACCTTGACTATGGTTCATAACTATGGTTGACCATGACCATAACTATGGTTGAACATGTTTGACCTTGATCACAACTATGCTTAACCATGGTTGAAAATGATTGACCATGGTTGACCTTAACGATGACTATGGGTGATCATGAACTTGATCATGGTTGATCTTAACCTAGGCCATGGTTGACCTTTGAACTAAATCGCAGTTGACTATGGTTGACCATGTTTGACCTCAACCATGACTATGGTTATGAACATGGTTGATAAGGGTTGATTATGGTTGACCATGCCCATGGTTGACTATGATAGACCATGGTTGAGCTTGGTAGATTATGTGGAGATAACTATAGTAGACCATGTTGATTATGTTTAACCATGGTTTACCATGGAAATGTCACATTGTGATGTTCATCACGTTGGACTTATGTTGAGTTGCTACATTCTTAATGATTGTGTCAAAATTTGATGTCTACCAACAGTTATTTCATATTGTGACATTTTTCAAGGGTTATGTAGGCTTCTGATGTTCCCTAATCATTATTTCACATTGTGACATTCATTAATTGTCATGATACATTACAACGTTGATCTTCATTGCGTTATGTCAAATTGATTCATTCCTCAATGTTTACATCACATTGTGATGTTCGTATTCATTATGTTATGTCGAATCACTTCATTCCTCATTACATTACATTACAACATTCATTAAGGGTTATGTCACCTTCCAACATTCCTTAGGGGTTGTATTTCAATGCTATGTTCCCGAATGGTCATGATGCATTGTGATAGTCATTTTGGGCAGCTTATATGGAATTGTTATGTTCCTCAATTATTATCTCACATAACGACATTCATTAATGGTTATGTCACACTTATGATCTTCCTAATGCTTATGTTGCATTGTGATGTTCATACTAGTGGAATTATGTTGAATTGTATTGTTTTTTAAGGGTTGTGTTACTCAATGGTAATGTAGAATTGCGACATTTATGTTGGATGACTTATGTCAAATTGTTGTGTTAGTTAATAGTTATCTTACAACCTGATCTTCCTTAAGGGTCAGAATAGATTGTGATGTTTCTTAATGGTTATTTCATATAGCAATGTTTATCATGGTTCGCCTATTTTTTCCATGTTACACCACCTAAGGAAAACCACCAACTATGTCCCCTCATTTTGAGGATGGTGCCCAAGGTAAACCCTAGAATATTTAGGGCACAAGGATGATCAACAACAAGAATCGAAACAATTACAACAACATACTCAATGTGAGCTAACATGTCACTAATGGGAATATAACCTAGGTGGGGAGGATAAATCTCCATCCCACAACAAGTTGGGCTAGGTCCAACTAAAACTTATCATGGTTGAATTATGTAAACTATGGTGGTCTTTAGCTCGTCATGGATCAGTATGTATGTGGCTGATTATGGATGATTATCATTGAATTTTTTCACATTGCAACCTTTCACGGGACTTATGTCAAATGTGATGTAGATTTGTATTCGTCACATTGTGATGTTGAGTTATGTTAGTCACATTGCGACTTTGGAATTTATTCGTCACATTGTAACATTAGGTTATCTTCATCACACTACAAAATTCGTCAAGGGATATTGTATTGCAACATTTGTCAAGGGTTATGTTGGATTGTGATGTTCATCAAGGGATTATGTTTGACACTTTGTGATGTTGGGTTATGCTCATCGCACTTCGATGTTCATGGAGGGTTTTATTGGATTGCATCACATTACGACATTTTTCAAAGGTTGTGTTGGGTTGCAATGTCAAGGGTTATGTTAGATTGCGACATTGATTGAGGGATATGTTGGAGTGCGAATTTTTTCCAAGGTTACATTGGATTGTGACGTTTTTCAAGAGATTATCCTTAACTTTCATCACATTATGACATTGTTGAACGAATATGTCTGATTGCGATGTTCATGAAGGGTTATGTTGGATTATGAAATTTCTTACGAGTTTTGTTGGATTGCAAAATTTCTATAGGGTTTTGTTTTAGTGAGATGTTCGTTATTGGTCATGATGAATTTTCATGTTCATCTTCATTGACCTATAAGGAAATTTTATGTTCACCAATAGTTATGTTGCATTGTAACATTCAAGAAGGGTTAGATTAAGTTGAATTGTGATGTTACCGAATGATTATGTCACACTGTGACATTCATCTACATCGTGTTATGTCAAATTGCTACATTTATCTATTATTACATCACATTTTGATGTTTATTATAATCCTTTATTTTATATACTTATGGCATTGTTATCCTTTCAACAACTATACTATCATGGGAGCAAATAATTTAATATCACTTTTTGTCTTTCATTAATCCATAACTACAACTTAAGGTGAACGAAAAACACTCTTGTCCAAGCATGGAAGTAGCACATTGAATTATAATTCTATATTTAATGTACTTGCACCACCCTTATCCTCTCAATATATGTACTTTAATGGAACCATTATATTATATTTTTAAAATGGATTTAATTTCTAACTTGGTTTATTTCATACCTATAAACATAAGTCAGAAATAACATTCCCTCACAAATTATTCATTTCATTTTTATTTTAGTGGTTGATATTTAATTACAATTATCAAATTCATTTTTGATAGAGTTATGTAGTCATCTATATTATGTATTAGTTATGTTAACATTTTTTTAAATATTGAAAACCCATATTTATTCATACTCATTAAGATGTTTGTTTTAAACTTATAATAAAAATTTATAATATTATTATTGTTTATTAAAATATTTAATTTGTTTTCAATTTTTTACAAAATCATACAAAAATATTTTATTTCTATTTTACACAAAGTAATTTTCACTACTAAAACATTATTATAGAAAGCAACACAAACAACAATGTTTTTATAAACATAAATAAAAAAGATAACTACAAACTTTTAAAAATCATAAATCACACATAATTCCTTTTTCATTATCAAATGTGTTTTTAAATGTTCTTCATTTCACTTCACTTTTTGCGCTTAATACCTATAAAAGTCTTGCGATATCATCTATGGGGTAGATCAAAAAGACATTCGCCTAAGGGGCTAGGGGGAATAATAGAGAAAACATATCTATTCTCCCCACCTATGTTTTCTCTATTAGCCCCCACCCCCATTATATTTTATCTATTATTCCTCCTACCCATGTTTTCTCTATTATTCCCCAACCCCACCCTCACCCTCACCCTCACCCTCATATAATGTGTTTTTAAATGTACTTCATTTTACTTCACTTTTCCTTTAATGAGAGAAATGAAAAAACATGGACACATATCAATTATGTTTATAAATCTTTACATATGTTGATATGTTTGTCGTATTCTTTAGGGCTTCAATCCTACATAAATTTGTCCAATATTATATTATAAGATTAATTTTACATATATTAATATATTTCTACTTCAGATATATAAATGTAAAACATAAACTTATAATTTAATCTTATAAGATTATATAATAAAATTATTATTTATAAAATTATATAATAAAATTACATAATAAAAAGACTATATTTGTTTATGATTATCTATGTTAATATCATTTTATTAAAATAAAATTTAATAAAATAAATAATTCCAAAATCATATAATAATATTAAATTCATTATATAATAAAATTTTAAATTCTTAATAACATTAAAATTATAAGATTATATAATAAAATTATTATTTATAAAATTATAGAATAAAATTACATAATAAAAATACATAATAATAAAATTATATTTGTTTGCAATTATTTATGTTAATATCATTTTATTAAAATAAAATTTAATAAAATAAATTTCCCCAAAATTATATAATAATATTAAATTTGTTACATAATAAAATTTTAAATTCATAATAACATTAAATTTATCATATATATGAAATTTGAAAAAACAAATGCTTTAGAGTGGAGGGATTAAAAATAAAAAACCTAAATTATAGTTATTTATTTAAATATATAATAAAATTTTTATCATATATATGAAATTTGAAAAAACAAATGCTTTAGAATGGAGCGATTAAAAATAAAAAACCTAAACTATAGTTATTTATTTAAATATATAATAAAACTTGGTTATAATTTGAAAACCAAGTTGGACATAGTGCTACCTGTAAAATTACGCTCAAGTAAATTGAACATACAGCATAAATTGTGTTACCTCCATCTATAAAATAGAATTTAACTTCAATATATTAAATAATATCAAAAAAATAAAATAAACTTTAATATATTAAATAATACCAAAGTAGGGTGAGGATGTGATCTATATCCATGGAAAAACATTTTTCTTTATAACTTTTAGAGATATAAAGAAAGAACACTGAAAGTAATATTTGATGCTCAATGTCCCTCTATGCTCTGACTTCAAAGTAATATTTGATGCTCAATGTCCCTCCATGCTCTGACTTCAAAGTAATATTTGATGCTCAATGTCCCTCCATGCTCTGACTTCAACAAGTTGTGACTTCTATCATTTTTTAGACCATTATAGTGAAGTAATTTAAATTCTATACGTTTTAACATTAAATCAACGTTTATTTCTCCTCAACTTAAAAGTCGTTCCAAATCACCTTTAGACATGTTCACAATAGGTAATGAGCCCAAATATCTTGCAAATATTTACATTCTATCAAAATAGATTGAAAAAGCAAATGGAAATTAATAAATAATTTTATGAAAAATTAATCCGTATCGAAACAACTTGGAAGCATACATCCAAAAGTGATAGATTCATCGAACGAATCGTTAACATTTACTTAAGCATATATTTACTTAAGTTTCGGTTTGTGTTGGATTTAGTGCACAGCTTCCATTCTTGTGGTTGCATGCCTTTGACGCGTTCCAATGATTGCATACCTTAGTAGTAGCTATTCTAAAGCCAAAGGTAAACTTCGATGGCATTATGTTCTCTCAACGAGTTCAATGGAGAGTTGTTGCTAATCTTGATTTGAAACTGCTGCATCGAGACATTGAGGAAAATAGATATTGAGGAAAAAGCATGGGCTTGTACGACACATAAGAACTTGTATAAGTCCAAGGTTTCGACTCTGTTGATCCTTTTGCAATGTGATTTCTCTGTTGAGTGAATAAATAAAGGAGCATGTTCCCCATGGTAAAGGGATGAAGTGATACCTTCTTATTATATGCCATAGGCATGCACCTATGATACCCATTACTTCATCCAACATCTCTCCTAACATTTGTTCTTGTGCAACAACTTTTTGCTTCAACACCTCGTGTTGGGAGATCTGACTTATTAAGGGATTCCTTAGAATGAAAAGTTCTAAAGAGCTCCTCGACGTTATCTTTGTTTTTGGTGCTAGGTCTCGATCCTCAATGAATGGGTCTGGATCCTCAATTGGTGGGTTAATAGCTCCTTCAATGGGTCATTATTCATGGTATGTCTGGTTGACTAGTGAATTGGCTCGTTGATGTTGGTGGATGGAATGTGGTTTATGGGCTAGAGCAATAGGACATGGTTCCTTGTATAGGGGGTGGGTATTTATCTCGATTTGGTAAAACCTGTAGAAATGTTAGCAGTGAATCAATAGACTGTGTTGTAATAGATCGTGTTTGTTGTGATAGACGAGAGATGTCAGACTTTCCATCTGCTCTGTTATGGGACTCCCTTTGGGAATATGTTGGTCAGGAACAGTCCAAATTGTCACAATTTAGAGGTATTTCTATAGTGGATATCATTTTTTATATACATATCAAAAATACCAGTGTAAAAGAAAAATCACAGGCCTCACAGTGACAAGAAAATCTTCTCTCGACTGCATCTCTCAATACAGTTCTTACCTGCAAACATTCATCATATATAATGCAGTTCTTACCTGCACACATTCATCATATATATTATCCCTGATATTTGATAATTGTCCATGCTCACTTTCATACATTCATCATGTATATTATCCCTATTATTTGTAATTATCCTGGGTGGAAAAAAGCAATGTATGAAGTACTTTCTTCAGAATGATCCAACAACACCCTTTGTACATGGAGGGGTTGTGAGCGAGCCAATATATCTGTGGTATTTTTTGCTTCCTAGCTTTATATTCTTAGGATATACAACACCCAAAGCTTTCCCTGCCCCTGGTTCCATATCATAGCTGAGGGATGCCATTTTATTCATAACTGAGGGATGCCATTTTATTCATTATTATTTATCAACTAGACATTAATATTAAAATTTAATCCAATATCTCTAATGAACTCAATCGTTGTTACTAAACAAAGCAATTATTGAAATACCCTTTTATTTTTTTGCTTCCTAGCTTTATATGCGTAGGATATACAAAACCCAAATATTTCTCTACCGGTGGTTCCATATCATGGCTTACGGATGCCATTCTATTCATCAACTCAACATTAATATTAACATTTAATCTAGTATCTCAATAACTCAATCATTGTTTCCTAAGATTCCTAACACTGAACAAAGCTATTATTAAATACCTCTCCAAGGAATGTATCATGTCTTACGTAATAACAACCGAGGAGTCTCTCTTCCTTTAGCTTCCGATATGGTGAGGGAATGCATAATGGGATAGAGCATCCATTGTGCAGTGCATGTAGAGGCGGTGAAGACAATAGAATGCATTGACTACAATGTGAGTTTGTAATGTGAGTTTGTAGGGTAACCAATGGTATAATTTAGTTTTAATAATTTTTTAAATGAATTATAAAATATGATATATAATATTTCCTTATACCAAGATTATTTAGTTTCATCAATATGGTGGTGTGGTCCAATCACAAAATGTAAATAATTTTTTTGAAATTAAGAAAAAAAATATTATTTTAATAAAAAGAAATTAATAAAAAATAGACCATAACATTAATAAGATATGTAAAAAGAGTATCAAAACATACCTATTAATATATCATAACCCACTAACTAATAAAGAGTTGACTTCGTACCGAAAGCTATAGTCCCTTGGTTTGGCACGGACTAATCAGAAAAAGGGAAATGCACGAGATGAACTTTATATATATATATATATATATATATTAAACCAATTAAATATTAAACATAATATTATATCAAAGAGATATCCACACCAAAATTATACACATTAAATAGATGAGAGCGTCCAAGCATATTAATTTCAATAAATTTTTATGGAAAAGATCAAAACTTACTCACAACATAGGTGAGAGAAATTCTCTCATACATTCACTGAATTATTTTTTTTGAAACAAGTTACAGTTTATAGAGAGAATCTAGATAAACATCCTCACATAGTGGATCTAAATTATTTAGGAGATTAACACCTACTTGACAACTGCATTTCACCTATGTGATAACTTTATTTCTATATTTTAATCTACCAGCCCCCCTTAATATAGAAATGTATTTCTTATAACACTTAACTTATCTCTACAAATTTCAAATTTCTCCTTTCCGAGAGGCTTTGTAAAAATGTTTGTCACATTATCATTTGTATTGCAATATACTAAGTTGACATCCTTTGACTGTATTTTCTCTCTTATAAAATGATGGTGTGTCTCAATATGCTTTGATTTGACATCATACACTGGATTGTTTTCGAAAACTTTGGTTATCACATTTGATCAATATTGGTACATTTTGTTTCTCTCCTGCATCTTCAAGAATTTTCCTCAACCAAATTGCCTCACACGTGGCATTGCATAAAGATTTGTACTCGGCTTCAGTGGATGATAAAGAAATAATTGCTTTCTTCTTGCTTCTCCATGACACAATCCTAAATCCAATTTTGAATGCATAGCCTATGGTTGAATTCCTATCATCGATATCCCTTGCCGAATCTGAATCTGAAGAACCTGTCAACTTAACCTTACAATCATCAGTATATTCAATACCAAAATTAATAGCTCCTTTCAAATATCAAAGGACTCTCTTTGTTTCTTTCGAGTGACTATCATGAGGCTTAGCAATGAATTGACTAACTATATTGCCTAAATATGCAATGTCTAGCCTCATTGTAGTTAGATAATTCATTATACTTCCCACCAACTATTGGTAGAAGGTACCATTCATTTCTTTAGTCTCATCATCATTGTTGAGTGTAATATTCTATTCTAATGGAGTAGACATTGGTTTACATTAACTCATATTAAATATTTTAATTAACTCCATTGTATACTTTCTTTGTGTGATTAGTGTTGAATAGGAATTTTGGCTAAGTTTTTGGATCTACGCTAGAATAATTCAAAGAAGAAAATGAAGACCAAAGTGCGTGACAACAACGTACTTTAAGGAGCTAAAGCACACGACGGAAGGATGTGTAACGAAGAAGTGTGCAAGAGGCGGAAAATGGTTATAGACCATTGGACATTTTGTCCACTTTGTAACAGGCTTAGCCCTATTTTGATGTATAAATATGTAAAGGTTTTTTTAGTAGAGAGGTTTGATATTTCCGAGGGTTCGACATGTGAGAAGTTCTTAGGAATTTTGGGGTAAGTTGATTCGAGCGTTGGAAGAAGTTTTGAGATATGACTGAGGAGTGAAGCTTGCACTGCAACAGAACGTCTAGGCAGGTTTGGGTAATGTTATTGTTGCATATTTTGTAGCGCAGTGCGCATATGTAAGAGAATTATCAATGAATATAAAAAGAAGCTAGTTGTTTTGGATGTATCCCAAGTTGGGTGAACCACGTTAAACATGTGTGTTGTGACATGTTGTGTTTTTGTTTTATGATGTTTATTTTTATGGTCCGATGATGATATATGTTGAATCTATTTCTCATAGATGATGTTATAATGTCGCGCACTGAAGTATCTAGTAATTGAATGAATGTTAAGTGGGAGAATGTCAGGCATAAAATATATTGAGTGTTAAGTAATTGTTAAGTAATGGAAACTGCACAAATGAGTAAATGATCGTAAGAACATGAAGAGTGTCTCACTTACCCTCATCACTGTAGAACCTTGGTTCTTGTAGACCCTCTAGGTTCCTTGGGTGAGACTTCACTTTCTTATAGGTGATGTTTAAAGGGGTGGTTTCTAAGGGTTGTGTTGGTATATTGATGATTAACCCTGGGTCTTCCCACTACGCACCAAAAAATGGTTCTGTTGTCGGGACTGGGAACTGTAATTTAGGGGAATGTTTTGGAGGTTGAATGAGGAGAAAATCGAATGGATAGAAACGAAGCAGTGAGAATTTTCCAGAGAAAATAATAGGAACCCATGACTCAACAAAAAAAAGTGGTTGAAAAGGTATGTATTCACATATCTTCATGAAATATTATTTGGTGAATTTCCGATAATTTTGAAAAAATGGTTAGAAATATTAGTGGAGAATGTTAGGAGATATCGAGATGAGGGTTCGAGAAAATGGACCCTCGATATGATCAGAAAGTTCAATACATTAAGTAATAAGATTTCTCATGCGGTTGATTTCTAGCTGAATAGTATACTGAGGGGTTACATTACAAAATTTGTGATAGATTGTACACAGTCTTATAGTGTCGTAGAGAGGGACGTTTTCAAGGGTCTACATGAAATATGTTTGAGCACACTGTCTACTTGGAAAAAAATGTTCTTGTGTGACAATAATGTCATGAAGATGGATTATGATTGCTAGGAGCCTTCGCGCACATAGGGGAACTAGGGGATGAGCAGAGGATTGTATGAGAGTGGAAGGATGCGTAAGGATCAGATGGATTGAGGATGCCGAGAGAGGAAGACATTGACTCACACAGAGATATTGGAGTATTTCACTATGGGAAAAGGTTTAGGTATAGTAAGAAGGATATTGTGGCTGACAGAGAAGAGAAGCACATATTATTTGAGAAAAGAGACCCATGTGTTGTATTTCAAATCAAATTGTATGGAGAAAGGAAAGATAAAGAAAAGGATCCTCAGTACAGCCTAATAGAATAAGTAAGTCAATCTTAGATAATAATTTGTGTTGAACCCACGATCTTGTGTGCATCACCAAGATCTGAAGCAGAAACCAAAACATTGTTGAGAGAAATTGTAATTAGTGGAGGAAATAAGAAAAATAGCTAGAATAGTGGAAGTAGCACAGCGAATCAGAGTCATCTAGCATCACCAAGGGTAATTACTACACCAAATAAAATGGCAAGGATGGATCATACACTAAGAATGCCTGAATTCTAGGGAACGAGGTCGAAGGACCCTGAGCAACACTTGTTTTTGTGCGACACGATATGGACTGCGAAGAATGTCCAAGACGAGGCAACAAATATCGCGAAGTTAGCCACGAAATTCAGAGGTCATACACTACTATGGTATATGAAGTACTAGAATACTACATTGACCGAACAATCAAGAAATTTGGCATATATTGGACAAGCGTTGTTAAAGGAATTCAGGAAGACGAAATTTGAATCGCAATATATCACAGAGCTAAAAGAGATTAAGAAAGTACATAATGATATAATGTGGGATTACGACCAAAGATTTAAAGATGTGATGGGTATATTGATATTTTAGTTTCCTGATGAACAAGATTGAGAATGGTTTATTGCAGGTCTATTATGCCACATTTGTTGTCCACTAACACAAAAGAAGGTCACGTCGCAACTAGAAGCATTGGAAATCGTGATGAAGTTGGAAGCATATCCTATAGGAGATGGAGCATGTATGTCATAGGTACAGTCATATTTGGTTGCATTACGAATTCAATTGTTAGAGATAATGAAGAAAAAGGAAAAGCATGAACCCATTTGGTGCATAACATGTAAGGCAAAGGGCCATTGAAAGGAAGAATGTCCAGCATCCATGCAATATATGGACATAGGAGAATTGAACCCATTGGAAGGAGGAGTAGGATATTGTGAGATATGTAAGACATGGGGACATCATCTGAATGTTTGTCCATTACTATAGAAGTACCAATGGTCACCCATAAAATTGTTTTGTAATTTTTTCAAATCAGTAGGACACGATGAGAAAGATTGTCACGCATTCAACTTAATGAAAGAGCACACATCATATGCATAAAGAATCCAAGAATAAAATGTCGCATTAAAAGGAGGAGTTCCACAGTACAATAATCTGAGAGGTTTCAACTAGGATGGATGAGGAGGATATGATAGAGGTTGAGGATGTCAAGGATTTGGTCGAGGAGGAAGAGGATCAATAATTTGTTATAACTGCAACCAACCAGGACATTTAGTGAGAGATTTATTGAATACTTGCATGAAGTGAACGTATTACAGAAAATTGGATCATGTGGCATAAGAATTGTCTTAAATGATAGCGAAGTGGCATGAGAGAGAGAGAGAAAATCAACAACAGAATTAGAACCACAACCTGCAGATGATAACAGCCAAGGAGTGCAACGATCAACCAAAAGTAGCAGCCATTATGCGTGGAGGAATGAGGACTGGACCATATGTGATGGAAAAAGGAAAATGGGTTGAGAAATGGATAAGGAAAGAAGTTGAACCTACACCAACATTCAATCTGTAGAAAGAAAAAAAGAGACCTATCAACAAGCGAGGAAGGAGATACTAGGACCATACTGGATTGCATAAACATCAAGGACACCACTAGTATATGATATTTCATGAGTATATGATCGCACCATTCCAGAAAGGCCAATCGAAAAGGTAAATACTTTGAAATACTTTCTAACGAGTTATTTAGAGTTGATGCAGGATGAAACAATCTTGAATGCACTGCGCAAAATGGTTGATCAGTGTACACAAGACAGAGCAATACCTACGACACAGAGAGCAGTGAACCAGGTCATGCGTAAGAAAAGGACAAATAGAGAGTTCATATTAAGTGCACAGATAGGATAATATGGCATGGACAATGTCATCTTGTACTTAGGATCGAATGCCAATGTTCTTCCAAGACAGGCGTGGGATACCATGGGTAAACCGAAGCTAGTTTGGTCAACTATTTAGTTGAGGTTGGCCAACCAACATAAGATAATACTAATCATGAGACTTGCAGGAGTACTTCTTAACATAGATGGAGTGTGAAACGTAGCTGACTTCGAGGTTATTGAGATCATGGATAACATTCAGTTGTATCCAACACTATTTAGGTTGGATTGGGCCTTTGACAATCATGTGATTATTAACTTAAACAAAAGAGAAATTATTTTTGAAGGAGGAGGCTTAAAGGTCACTGCACCATTAGACCCTATGGAGGAAAGAAGGTATGTATATATAGAGAGAAAGGAAATTGATGATTCAGGTGGATCGCGGTGGCCACCCACCTTTTCCGACTGGCTCAAAACAATTTTCTGGCAATTTTGGCAATTTACTATCTTTAGCAAGTTTTAACTTCTGGGGCCATTTTGAGGGCTTAAATGAAGGTTTTTTGAGATCTAGCTTCTCAATGATATTTGAAGGCATGATTGAGCCCCCAAAATGAATTTCCTTGACGATACCTTTCCAATGAATTATCATACGACTAAAATGAAGATCGTATGCACAAGTTACGACCCCGGGAAGTTGATGTACTAACTTACCCAAACAGAGCCCACATGACTTTTGGCGCTTCATCTCCTAGGGTTAGGTTTTTGGATGTCTAGGGTTTTTGTAATTCCTTCTTATTTTAAAAATGCCTTCAGAGCCTCATTGTAATCATCTTCTTGCGAATGCGAGTATCCGTCACATCTCTTCTCAGATAAGATGCCACCATTCTAGCGAGTCTTTCACTATGTATTTTTACAGTCTCTGTACATTTATTTCATTAATAGAAATTGTGTATTATTGTATATCTATCTTTATGGTTTCATATCTGATACATTTCTATTATATTATTGAATATCTATGATATCTCTGTTCATTTCCTTATTATATCTCTGATCTCATTTCGTGCCGAAAATAATTCGGATCAATTGATAACTTGTAAAATATGATAACCCGCATGGATGACTACATCAATACCACTACATATGGTGTTCTTATTTGGATAAGCATAAGCTATTGCACATCGAACTCAGAGGAATGAATTAAACATTGGCGGAACAAGTTGCACGAAGTATCAACTAGAACATGTGCTCGCATTACTCACTCTTTTTGTTGGATTGGAACAAAGGTACGTGATACACCAAAGTTTGAGGGATTAACTCAGGTAAGTTATTTTTTCAATGAATTTTACTTACATATACCTGAACACCAAATATTATTATCATTATATGTTTCACAAAGAGAAACCCCGGTGAGACGATGGGAAACACACAAGGAAGGGATAGAGGATTGGAAACATTGTAAAAGTATGATGCACATCAAATTTGGAGCAGAAGAAATTATGCACAAGTATACAAGAATGAGCAGTTCAATAGATAGCATTGCACAATGTATTGCAACTTGGATATAGATGCCAAAGCATGAATGGACCCACATGTTCATACATACACTGGATATAGTTCCCTATAACTGGTACCTATAGCTAGAAGTGTGCAGAGCGACAATAAACTGGGAAGATCTCATCCATAAGTTTAGGGTAAGATTTAATTTTGAAGTTGAATCAACTTTAGTAGATGTAGCTCTGCATGTCATTAGGTGTAATATTTTTATAAAAGAAGGTCATATAGAAATAACACCTGCATGTAGTGCATACATATATTTTGTGCCAATCCATTAACTATTAGAATGTTATAACATTACTGGAGAAGATCAAGAGTATGAGTATCCCAGAAATGTACAGGTACCAGAGATTGAAGGTGAACGCAACGTAGTAGGTCTAGAACTTGAATCCAATGCATATGAGAAGCCATTAAGAGTGTGCAAAGTGAACATTGGCATGAAGGAGAAACCAAATTTCATGAACATTGGTGATTATTGGAATGATGAGACTGTGGAAAATATTGCAGACCTATTGTGCGAATATGAAGATATATTTTCGACGACCTTTTTAGAGACAAAGGGAATAGCTGGAGAATTGGGAGAAATGAAGATCCTGTTAAAACCAGACACTAAACCAGTAAGACAAAGACCTTACAGATTGAATCTGAAGTACAAGGAAAAAGTAAAAGCATAGCTTGACATAATGATAGAAGCCAGTATCATTGATCTCGTCGGATACTTTGAATGGATAAGTCCAATTATGGTTCAAGATATGAAAAAAGGGGGTTATTAGAATCTATGTCAACCTAAGGAAGTTGAACGATGCATGTTTGCATGTCCTGTTTCTAACCCCCTTTATAGACGAAGTGTTAAAAAACATAGGAGGGAAGGAGGTCTACTCGTTCACAGATGTATTTTCAGGATACCAACAGATAAATATTGTGCTAGAAGAGATACATAAGATGACATTTGTGACAGAATGGGGAGGCTTTCAATACACAGTGATGTTGTTTGGGTTAAAGAATGCACCTGTTGTGTTTTCTAGAGTAGTTGTCGCAGCCTTTAAGGAGTTTATTCATAAATTTCTTGAAGTGTACTTAGATGATTGGACTGTATTTATCCTATTGAAATATCACATAGAAACTTTACAGTTGATGATTGATAGATCTAGACAATATCATATTTCATTAAATTTGAAAAAATGTATTTTTTGCACATCGTTTGGGATATTCTTAGGTCGTGTGGTATGCAAGCAGGGTTTATTGGTTGATCCTGCCAAGATAGCAGTTTTTGTCAATTTTCCATTTCCTGGATCAGTGTGATAGTTGAGAAAAACTTTGGGCCATAAAGGATATTACAGGAAATTTATTAAAGGCTATGCGCATATTACAACTCCAATGGAAACGTTATTGAAGAAAGAATCCAGGTTTTAGTGGAATGAAAATTGTCAGTAGGGTATGGACATATTGAAGTAGAATTTAGTAACCACACCCATTATGGTGTTCCCATATTGGCAGAAATAATTTCATGTTCATGTTCACACATCATCGATAACCTCAACGCAATGTTAGCCCTGCCAAGAGAGGGAGAGTTGGACCATCCAATTGATTTTGCTAGTAGGACGTTCTTGATTGTTCAGAAGAATTACATGACAACAGAAAGGAAACACTTGGAAATGGTTTATTCCTTGTAGAAGTTCAGGAACTATTTGTTGGGGTCTCATTTCAAGATGTATACAGACCACTCTGCACTCAAATATCTAGTGAACAATCCAGTGTTGGGGGGGATAATTTTCCTATGGGAAATTGAATGCAAGACTAGACCATTTGTCACAAATATTGGTAGGAGAAGATGCAGGGAACCTAGACAACAATTTACCAGATGTGAATTTATTCTCAGTTCATATGGTAGATGACTACTTTGCAGAAATTGTCCTATATTTGATCACATGAGTGGATCCATCTCATATGACATTAGAAAAAAAGAAGCAATTAGTGGTTAAAGCAATGAATTATCATTTGATTGCAAGAATCTTATATAATTAGGTGAATATGGGACACTACAACATTGTCTGTTGGAACATGAGAGAACAATAATCCTAAAAGAGGTGAACGATGGAATTGAAAGAGGACATTATGCAGGAAAGGATACAACATAAAAGATCTTGCATGTAGGCCCACCTTTCATAAGGACACAAAGGAATATTGTTGGATCTGCCACATTTTCCAAAGAGTAGGAAGACCATCATGAAGGGATGGGATGCCTTTGAATATGAAATTCACCTTGCAAACATTTGACAAATGGGAAGTGGATTTTGTCAAACTAATTAACCCACCAATGAGGAGATCAGAAGCTAGGTATATAATTACCATGACAGATTACTTGACATGATTTGTATTTGAGAACATAGTTACAAGGTTTGGGTGTCCAAAAGTACTTATGAGAAATCAGGGGACTCACCTTTTGAAAAATAAAATTGCAGCGTTAACAAAAGACTTCCATATTCAGTATCGGAAGAGCACTCCATATCACCTACAAGTTAATGGAACTATGGAGGCCTTTAATAAGATATTGGAGAATGCACCAAAAAAGGTTTGTAATGTAGGACAAGATGACTGGTACTTAAGGATTCCTACAGTGATTTGGTCTTATAAAACTACCTACAAGAAGATGACAGGTCATAAACCCTTTAGATTAGCATATGGTCATGAAGCAGCATGCCAATGGAATTTATTATACCAACTCTGCAAATTGTTGCAATGGTAGATCTTACGAATTTTGGCATAGTAGAAGAAAGAATATCACAGTTATTGATATTAGAGGAAGGTCGATTTGTTGCAGGGTTCCATCAAAAACTATAGAAGGCACATGAAAAACCATGGAATGATAGACACATCAAGAAGTAGAAGTTACATACAGCAGATCTAGTACTTCTTTATGACAATAAGGTCTTAAAACACCCAAGAAATTTGAAGATGCACTGGCTAGGGCCATATGTGATCAGATATGTGACTAACGCAGGTGTTGTTCAACTAAAAACATTAGATGGACAAGTCATGGATCGATTAGTAAATAGGAGTTGGATGAAATTGTACACAGACGATCATCCTTCCGTGCACTAGGAGAGATACAAAAAATAATTTGTATCATAGTGTACTATAGAACGAAAAGGATGAAAAATAAAGAAAAAGAAACTAAAATAGGAAAAAGAAAGAAAATGGTTCAAGAAAGAAATCGAAAGTTGCATAAATCCAAGAAGTTAATATTAGCAGGTAAAAACAAAAAGCAAGTAAATGTCACTAAAGAGAAAGACCCCATTAGAAGAGTGCATAGATGAAGGAATAAAGACTATGGAGAGCGAGGAGATTGCACAGAGAGAAGAGTCTGTGCAAAGAGAATCGATTGCACACATGACAGCTTAGATAATTTAAGACAATCCATGATAGGACCTGTAGTAAAGATATACCATGATAGGGAAGTAGTAGCATTGTGTAGAAATAAATACGATTGGCCAGAAGATATTGATAGATTTCATAATCGAACGAAGAATTCACCGAAGATACAAAGTTTATGGAGCATTAAAGTAGGTAATGAATGACAACCACTAGTGGATTGGATGAAAATTTCAAGCACGAAGGGAATCTGTAGCTGGAGATGGAGTATAAAGAAAGCATAGGGGTCAATAGGGGAAGTTTATTGTCATTCATAATTTTCATAGAGAGTCGAAGTTACAGATCCGAAGACCCGGTGTTTCAAAACTAGTTGGAGGTAAATATCAATTGTAGAGGAAGATGGCACCAATGAAGGGATCAACAGTTTCAATGTCAGTATCAAAGAAACCACGCAATTATCCCGCAATGTCCACTATAGTTGAAGAAACATAGGAGGCATCATCCTCAAAATAAATATTCCTCGGGGATTATATCCCTCCAAGAAATCCATCTTCCAAACAGGTCCATTTATAGAAGGATGCAAACTATCTGCTGGTGGAGCCACTTATTTCATAAGGACTAATCATGGAAGGGGATATGGTAGGTCTGATACCTGCGTTAAAGTATGTCGACCGTGACATCACCAATGAGAATAAGTTTATCGATTTCGTACATCAATTTTTTTCTATAAATTCCATTAGTTTTGGTAATCATATGATATTCATCGAGCCGTGGATGTGGGCTAGGGAGTTACAAAAAGAAGGTCTTTTAAACCTATTCAATATACCCCATTTTGGATGGATCCAAGACATTAATGCATGTGTAAAGATGATGCTAAGTTGTGTGCATGGGGTATACATGTGGTTAGATAGACCAATTTCTATTGATACATATTTAATAATGTGCATTATCGATCTTTCGTCACAGGGGGAGGACCCATCCTTGTTGTTTTTTTACAAAAAGAATGAAAAAACACTCGTTGAGAGCATGAAGGAAAAATTCCATACATTCTTTGGACAACGCAGTTTGTATGTCACAAGCATATGTGACCCGACAGTAAGGCTTGTGATGCAAGACTTATCCTGTAAGTTGTTGAGAAAGAGAAGAAAATATCAAGTTCTAGTAGAAGTGATAGTGCTAATACAAATATGTGTATAGCACGTACAAATGAACTAGGCGACATTCTTATTGAACCATTTTTTTATTAACTATGAGGAAGCGCGGGATAAGGGGACCAAGTTCCATTATTCCTAGTTACTGATTCTAATAGCACTATCAGTTTGGAGGGAGCCAGATCATAGTCAGTTTTTGGGACTCAAAGAGAATCTTTGTCTAGCTGTGTGGTATCAAAACCTATGGTATACTACACATAAGGCATGACATATGGATAGTAATGTCGCATTTTATATTTATAAGGAAACTATCAGGGACAACATCCAGAGGACACTGCACATACCAAATCAAGTGGTCAAGGAATATAAGGTATTGGTGTGCTTTAAGGTAGGGCATCACCATATGTATGTAAAAGCAAAGAAGGACCTATATGAACAATGGATGCCAACACAATATAGATTGAAAGAAGAGGATATGGGACACATTATGGTTAATTGGGAAGATGAGTGGAATATTCCACTACCAGAGATAGGGCCATCAGAGAATCAAAACCCAAAAATACATGAGGTTGATGTTGGTGAAGAACAAGGAGACACACTATAAAAATGAGATAGTACCAGTGAAACAACACAACAAACAATATCGCTCCCCAACGGAAAGCACAAAGAACCAAAAACAGGGAAATACGGACATCAACGGACAAAACACAAAGACGTCAAAGAAGTGGCTATCCAGGATTTAAGATAGCAAGATATGGATAAGATAGGCGACCATGTGAAAGAAAACATTAACGACGTGTTTTAGTGCGTAGAACAACAGTAGGGAGAGATGAATAGATGCATGCAGGAACATATGGATGGACTGCAACAACTACTAGAAGCAACAAACATCCCATCATGGCGACAAATAGAGGAGGAACCAACAAAAATAAATACCAAGACTTGGGAAGCAGGGCTATCAATCTCCTAGTTCATAGCATTTGGAGGAGAATAAATATTGATTAAGCTAGCAACAAGGGCAGTAGACTTCCCTGCAACAGAGATGCAAGAATAGGGAAGGGAACTAGGTCACATTGACTTAGTGCTATCACAAGTGTCAATAGAAGTATTGCAAGAATTACATATGAGCACAATGAAAGATATGAACTCGTGCATGAAGAAGACATCCAGAGAGTTAGTGAAGGTCATGACAGAAAATGTCACATTAGAGATGGAGTATAAAAAAATTAAATAGGAGTGCGATGAGGTTGTGCAGAAGGTTAAAATAATGCAACAATAATTTGAGAAGGCATCTCAAGAACTCCTAGAGGCACATTTTTAGAAGGAGGTCCTATTCTAATACCAAGTCAAGAATATAAGTGAAACCATTCATGGCTTCTGTGCAAAAATAGTAGACCTGGAAGCACATATGACACCAAGCAATCCACTTGAAGAGATAGCTAAAAGGGAGAAAAATGTGACAACAGTGGTGGAAAGAATAAAGACTCTAGAAGTGGAATGTGCTTAGCATTATATAGAGACTATGGGAATTTGGACACAACTCAATGAAGATAAGGAGCAACAGGAAATCAATAAGAAGATCCAATATGCGCAAGAAAAGGTGCATAAATTCAAAGACGTGATTGGAACATTACCGCCAGCTGAGGTGGTAATAGAGATGAATGAGAATAGAAAGATGTATTCATAAATGAATCAGCTAAGGTTAGAGGATCAAGATCGTGCACAATAGATAGAAGTACTCCAGGATGAAGCATATAGAGTGACAACATCCTTAGCAACAACTTAAGGCATAATCAAATAGGAAGTTGCTAAAGGTGTCAAGAAGATGTAGGCTCAGGTCACTACAGAAACACTTGACCAAATTTTGCATAAGGAAATGGAGGTCAAGAAAAAGTCCACGACAGTGAAGGAGATGAACCAAAGGTGGCTTGGGATGAGCCACAGGTGAGTGTTGGGGGGCTATTGGATAGGAATTTTGGATAATTTTTTGGATCTGTCCCAGAATAATTCAAAGAAGAAAAAGTAGACCAGAGTGTGTGATGGGAGTGAACTTTAAGGATCTAATGTGCGCGAAATAAGGACGTGGGACGGAGTAGCAGACAAAAGGAAGAAAATGGTTATAGACCATTGGAAATTTTTTCCACTTTGTAATGGGCTTAACTCTATTTTGATATATAAATATGTAAAGGGTTTTTGAGTAGAGAGTTTTTGTAGTTCTGATGGTTCGAAATGTGAGAATTTATTAGTACTTTTATGTAAGTTGAGTCGAGGATTGGAAGAAGTATTGATGTATGACTGAGGACTAAATCTCACACTACAATAGAATGGCTAGGAAGGTTTGGGTAATGTTATTGTTTCATATTTTGTAGTGCAATGCGCAACTGTAAGAGAATTATTAATGAAGAATAAAAGAATCCAACCATCTTGGACATAGCCCATGTTGGGCGAACCACACTAAAGGTGTGTGTTGTGATGTGTTGTATTTTCGTTTTATGATGTTTAATTTTATGGTGCAATGATGATATATGTTGAATGTATTGTTCTAAATGATGTTATAATGTCGTGCACTGAAGTATCTAGTAATTAAATGGATTTTAAGTGGGAGAATCTCGTGCATAGAATAGATTGAGTGTTAAGTAACTATTAAGTAATGTAAACTGCGCACATGAGTAAATGATAGTAAGAAAATGAAGAGTGCATCACTTCCCATAATCACTACAGAAGCTTGGTTCTTGTAGCCCCTCTATATGCCTCAAGTGAGACTTCACTTTCTTACAGGTGATGTCGAAAGGGCCGGTGTCTAAAGGTTTTGTTGGTATATTAATGATCAACCCCAAGTATTCCCACTGTGCACCAACAATTATTGTCTTTCCATTTTATATCCATACCTCAAGGCCTAAACAATAATGCAATTGACTAAGGTATTTCATCTCAAATTCCTTTGAAAACAATATTTTAATTTCATCAATCAACTCATTAGCATTTCCTTTCATGATATGATCATCAACATATAAATAAATCAAATAAATATGACCATTTCCATCCTTCACATAAATATTTGGATCACCTTTTCTTTTAATAAAATCTTGTTGAAAGAAGAAAGTATTCATTTTCATATACCATGACCTTGGTGCATGTTTAAGTCCATACACTTCCTTCTTTAACGTTCAAATAAGATGCCCCTGGCCCTACTTTACAAACCCCTCTAGTTTCAGAAGATAAACCTCTTCCTTTATTTCTCCATTCATAAAGTATGACGTAACATCCAACAGATGTAGTTTCCAATTATACTTACTAGCCATTGGAATAATTAATCTAATGGTATTCATCTTAGCTACATGTGAAAAAGTGTTTTCATAATCACTTCCTTTTTTTTTGGAATAACCCTTTGCAAACAATCTGGCTTTAAACTTGTCTATACTACCATCAACATTAAATTTAGACTTGAACAACCATCTTCATCATATAGGGACTTTATTCTCAGGAAATTCTGTTAATTCCCATGTTTCATTTTTCATGATAAAATCATATTATTCTTTCATGGAATCCATCCATTTTTTATGATCTTTAGCTTGCTCAAAATTTAAGGGCTCCACTACATTCATAACTTTAGTCAATAATGCATAGTATTTATACCTAACAGGTGTATGAGTTTATTGTGTTGATGTCCTTAGTGCTACACTACTTTGTGGAGTTCCTTCATCTCTTCTTTTTCTCTATGGAGTTCCTTCATCCCTTCTTGGTGAACTCTGGCTACTTGAGGTGTCGATGCTTCTTAAATATTCATCTTGAACATGTTCAATGTATTCTTCTTTGACACTTTCATCATTGTCATTAGGGATATGCCATACACCATTTCTATTATTTTTTTACCTTCATTTGCATGTTCATGAAATAATACATCTCTTCTTGCAAAAACCTTATAAGTATTTGGCTCATACATTTTATATGCTTTGTGGTCAGTACAATAACCAATAAAAATGCATTTTATTTCATTGGCATCAAGCTTTCTCCTATTTTCTTTAGGAACATAAGAGAATGTTTTTATTTCAAAAATTCTTAGATGAATTATTACTAGTTTAAAGCCATAAAATTATTTAAAAGCTATTTTTGCTCTAAAATCTTTGTATGACTTCTATTTTTCCTTTAGAAGTAAGATTTTTCTTCAACCCAAAAACCATTATTAATATTTTTACCTTTTATCATGTTGCAAGCACACTCAACCAAAATTCTTTTTTTCCTCTCGGCTGCTCCATTCTGCTGAGTATGCAACACTATAAAATATTGTTGTATTCCATTGTATTTTAAATATTTGAAGAAATCCCTTGATGTTTATTCTCCTCCTTGATCTAGTCAAAGAATTTTGATATACTTTCTTTTTTGTTTTTCCACCAAATTCTTAAATTCTTTAAAATACTCAAAAACATCACTTTTATTTCTGATAAAATAGGCCCACGTATATCTAGTTCTATCATCAATAAAGATAAGGAAATAATATGCTCCACCAAGAGACCTTGTCTGCATAGGACCACACACAAATGTGTGCACTAGCTCAACGATTTCTTGTTTCCTATGATTTTTATGTGTAGAAAACTCTTCCCTATATTGTTCACCAAGTGCACACCCCTCACATGAAATATATTCATTCTTAATATTTGGAAGACCCTTCACCATTTATTTATTATGAGGTAAAATCAAATCATTATTTTTAATATGACCATACCTTTTATGCCATAAGTCTTCCTATGACATAGTTTTTTATTTCAATGTTTGATGATTCTTCCATATGACATCAAGCTTGTATAGTCCTCCAACTTTGACCCATGTTTCTACAACCTTGTAGCAATCTTGTATGTCCTTCAAAAAATATTTTCACTTAACAAATTCAACTTTTAAATTTTGATCTAAAATAGTGGAAATTAAAATTAAATTATTCTTAATTCCAGGAACATGCATCACATTTTGTATTTGTTTCTCCTGACCATTAGGCAACGTCACACAAATATATCCATAATATTTTATTTGATGTGATCTATCATATCCTAGATAGATATTAAAATCATTGTTGATCTCATGATAAGTTTCAAACCGATCCCTATTGTATGAGATATGAATTGAAGCACCATATTCAATAAACCATGCATACGAATCATCGGTTTATGATGATAAAGTTGTTAGAAAACTGAGAGGGGGGGGGGGTGGATTAGTTGTTACTATGATTAAACAATTATGTCCATTTTAAACTCATTACATAACACTCAATGATGATCACAATAATTCATTGAAGTAAGCAATAGAGTATTCAACATCAATCACACACATGAAGTATACAGAAACAGATATTCCTAAGGAAACCCATAAAGGGAGAAAACCTCTTCTTCTTCGAATGATAGGCAGTCTTTTTATGTTCTGTACACCATCTATCTTTGAGAACCAACTCAATGTGAGGCTACCACATCTATTTTACAAGGTGAAACTTGTTGAGAGCACCAACTCTCTGGTTTCTCTAGAACCCACTAGAAGGAAGACCAACTCCCTGAGTGTTCTAGCACCAACTGGATGGAAGCACCAACTTCCAGTCATATAGGAACCAACCTATGCAACAGAGAACAATAGTTCTCCCTTGCACCACCCTACCACCCTGGTTTTTCTGGCTACAACCATATGGAAGCTACAACTACCTGTGTTCAAGCACCCACTTGAAACTTTGAGGACAACAATCCTCCCTAGCACCACTCTACCACCCTGAGATAAAAATATTTTCTTTCTGAAATTTATTACAGTGATACAATATTTATCAATGGCTTACCAGTATCATCACTGTTCAACTACACTTCTTTTCTCTTCCTGCATCAGTGTGTTCCTGCTCACATCTTCTTGCGCTTAAGTTCTCGTACAGTATGTTGTTTTCACTATTCTGATCTTTCCATCTTATGTTTTTCATCTCTGCATCTTTCATGATTTGTTCCTATTGTCTTCTTCATGACATACAGTTCGACTTAGTTTACTAAGAAACAACAACCTGCCTTTGTCATGGAATGTTTCCTTTATTTCTTCTCTCATCATCCGTTACACTCCAAATCACCAATGCTCATGTTGAAAATCTCATAATTCTCAAGAGCCATTATTCCAACACCCCAGAACAATGATTCTGTTAGTGTAACTGAATCATAACTGATCAAGAAACCACGAAGTGAAATAACAACCCTTCGATCAGACTTGGTTTGATCAACGTCGTTGGATTATACACGCTATTGGAGCCGCCCTTGTTTTTTTTTATCCCATCACAAATTTCATTTTAATGCTTGAAATCTAAAGATGGTTTTCTTTTTTCCCTCTGAGATATCGAGATCTCTGAAACTTTTTCACGTGAGAAGCGATGATTGTTATACTCTCGAAAGGAGTCCTACCTTTCATAAAAATGCTTCCTCTTTTGTTCTACTTCGGAATCTCGTAGGTAGGATACTATAATTCATGTAGTTCACATGTCCCAAGTCACGAAACAGTGAAATCGTTTTAATTTTTCACTCAAGACAGTAACAAGGGTAAAGTTTTCCTTAACTCATGATTAGACTTCGTCGGGGTTTCGCGCCTCAGTGTTCGCCGAACCCAAAATTTTATTTTCATAGCCCCAATAGCCGAGAAAACGAGGTCCTTATTTGAGTAACTCATGTCAAGATTAAGGGTAAAAGCTAAACCGTGGTAAAAGATTTTCTCGGCATTTCGCCACTCGGTGTTGTCCTTTTCAAAAGTTTCACCATCTAAACCCTGACTCATGAAATCACGGTGTAGTTATAACGTGATTAATTAATTACTTAATCCAAGAGTATCTTCCCTTTTAATTAAGTCATGTTATCGCGATCTCGCGGTTTCGCAGCTCGGCATGTAAATCTCCCAGAAACTTATCTTCGGAGCTCCGAGTCGCGATATGGCGAATATAATAATTATAAAATTAATCAAGCCCCAAATCGCGATTACCTTTAATTAATCAAAATTGATCTTTGTCGTCTCGGGTGTTAGAGACTCAAAATATTTAAGTAAAATCCCCGATATAGCGAGTATCGAAACATTGTTAACAGCGGTAAAATCAGATTAATTAAGCTAAATCAATGACTATCCCACGCTTTGATGTCTGCATGATTTACGAGGTAGCCTTTTTCCTCCACGCGCCAACTGAGATTTTAAAACTGCAAAAATTTATGACATTAATGAGGAAATAGGGTAAATCGATAAATATAAGATCGGATTTTTATGTCAGAATTTATTTCCAAATATGATTTGACAGACTTGTTCTGAAAGGTACCGAGTTTTTTGAGTATATATAAGAGCGGTGTTTCATTATAACAAATGCATTTTCATACAACAGAGAGCACATCACCTCTGAGTAAACTGACTTATGTATGTATACGCAGTTCTATCGCAGAAGAGATAAAACACAAGCTTCAGCCATGGCTCCGCGAAAAGCATCAAAGGCAAGTGTTGAGGTTTCGGGACAAGGCTCAGACAATGTCTCTGATACTTCACCCCGAAGTATCAACTCAGCTCTGAACTGGTCATACATTTCAGATATTCTGCAAGAAGAATTGGTGGATTATTTCGACAACTCCGACGACAACGAAAAAGATGATTTAACCACCAAGTACAAAATAGTCGTCCAATCCAGAATGCATAGAGTGGCAGCCAGACTGCGGTTGCTTCCATATTATGATATGGTACGATGGGCATTGGACCATGTGAAAATTCCGACCAGGACTATCATAAACGAGCAGAGAGTCACCATCGGGACTTTCATGTCAGAGCATCTACAAACCATGTATAAGCTGCCCACGACGTCCGACCACACATATGGCGTTGAGTTCTTGGAAAAATTCAAGGAGAAGGAATGCGAACAGTATGATAAAACCATGTCCAGTTTGATAAAAGATTGGGTTTCGAACACCGTGAAGTTCAGAGCTGATACCCACGACATATATTCAATCACTTCGTTAGAACCACAGTAGAGATATGTGGCCATGATGACATGCCGATTATATGGGAAAGAGGACACATCACATTTTTTCCTTGTGTGGGTGCCTCTAATGTTTCTGGTTGCCGAAGGCAGTTCCTTTAACTGGGCAAAGATGCTTTGAGATAGCTTGACCAATCGGGCCACAAAGTATTGGGAGCAGAAGGAGAATGGGAACGCGTCGTCATTCTTCATGTCCGCATACATTATGGACAGAATTTGTTCTATGACACCATTTCCATTAATGAGCTAGAGTTGGACTCCAGTCGAAGATGAACCCATACATGTATATCATGTAAAGTTATGGGAAAACAAAGCGGAAAATTTTGCTTATGAAATTTTTAACTGGGTAATGGTGCCCCTGCACATTGCCATTTTTGGTCACCTGCCACCCTAGATCTCGGACAGCATAGTGACAAATCTGAGCAGCATAGCGGACTGGTACATAGAAGTAGAATTTATATATCTGAGATTTTTTTAGGCTTCTATTCCCCCGCATGCGCTGCCATTGTTCATTCCTGACAAGATGGCTTGTCGCGAGGTTTCCCGACAAATGGTAATTGGTGGAGTAAGAAAATAACTTAAAGGGTACTCGAAGAAGGTATGGTCATCGTTTCCTGTTCATTTGAATTCTTATTCTTTATTAGATTTCAGGCATGCCAAAGCCGAGATAGCATCCCTGGAAGACCTAAATTTGGTCTCCATCGAATATAAGAAGCACGATCCGCAGAGGGTAATGAGCATCCATTTGGCAAATTGTGGGCTCAAGAGATTTGAGCATGAGAATTCGCCCTCGGACGACATTTTTCGAGGAGCAAGGTCCTATGAGAAGATTCTATCCCAGATACAATCCTTGGCACCCGAGGAAAGAGCCGATGTTCTGAAGTTCCAAGAACATTGACGTAGTTGTCTTCCCGCTGTATTGTGAGGAGAAGGTCCAGGTATTTCAGAAACAAAAAAAAGGATGCTGAAGGTTCTAAGGATGCGACTCCTGACCAGGGAAAACACCAGGACGAGGGGGAACAAACGCAGAATTCGGAGACAGAAATAAAGACTCCAGAACCTCCGAAGAAGCAGAATCTGGAGACAGAAATAAAGACTCCAGAACCGCCGAAGAAGCAGATTCCGATCGATACTCCGGGAAAATCGGTGAAACAGATCGGAGAACCCATGACATCAGTCACCCCCTTGCAGTCGACGTAAGGAAATATTGATGAGGGATGGATATTCAATGAATATATGAGGCCCATAAGAGTAGAAGAAATCCCTCCGAATGAGTTTTTCTTCGATAAAAAGAGAAAGGCAGTAGTGAAAAGGGAATTCTATCAAGAAGGAGAGTCGACTGCCAAGAAATATAAAGTCATAACTGACGGAAAGGACAAGAAAAATGAGCAATTCACTACTGAAATAGCAGGGACACTAGGAGCATATCCCTCGATGAATCAATTCTCAGTCGGGATCTTAAAGAACCAACTTAAAAGAAAAAATCGCCTAATTAGGACCCTTGAAGCCAGACTGGCCAGAGCAACAGAGACTGCTAAAGACCAGGCGAGCGTGGGAATAGAGAAGGTCATATTGGAATAGAGAAGGTCTCTGTAGCACAACGAAATTTTCTCGCCAAGATAGAAGCAATCTGAGACAACTGTTTGCTGGTAAATTTAGGTTTCCGAGAAATTTTATGCCAGAGAAAGGGATGCCAGAGCAGCTCGGGTCGCCTTCCAGGAGGCTGTGATAGCTACGAACAACAGGGTTTCGGCAGGTACTCCCAGGTTCACCATTTTAGAGAAAACCAAATGAAACATTCTATTAAAGGAATGGGAGCATATCATCGCCGAAGGCAAGAAACAAGTCCAAAAGATAACAAATTCCTTAGAGGAGGACTTTAATACTATAGATGACGATCTACTGGGTATTGACAGCGGAGGTAATGCCGAAACGTTGATGCAAATGAATGTGGAAAGGATATCGTTTGATCTGAAGGAAAAAGAGGAAAGAGATTCGGCCGATATCTCTTAGATGACTATGGTGGACATATTCCAAGTAGATAAATGCATGATTAAGCTCATCACGCAGTTATGTGCCATCGACATCACAAATGGACAGATGGAAGAAAGGTTACAACAGTTATCCCAAGAATGTTACTTCTTCGAAGCCAGCTATCAAGCAGAACCATCGCGGCTAATATATCAGCTGGTTGAAAGATGTATCGCCTGTACCGAGCTCACGCAATGACAAACATCTGGCACCAAGTGAAGACAGAGTAGGGGAAATGGAGCGATTGCTCTCTTCTCTGTCATAACCAAAATTTTGTGACCATTGAGATTCTATCTTATTTGTAAAATTGTATAAATATACCACAAAAAGAAAGGAATGAGGCTGGACCTTTTTTTGTCATTTGTAACAAAGTTTTTTACATTTGAGAGTTAATACAAGAAAATCTTAAGATTCTCAATTCCGTCACGACTGTGTTACAAGTTTGTTTCCTCTTATCTCATATTTCGTTTCATTTCATATTCCTAATTGATGTGCTTTGTTATAATTTAGTACGACCACTACTATAGTGAATGAATTTTGGTTTTCTGTAATTGTTTACTATTTTTCCTCTGTACCAGCTATCAGCGGGTGTAAGACCAGTCTGCATTTTCAGAATTCTACACATATTCTCTGCTACATCGATTATTTGCTTCTAATTTTCGTCTTCTGTCTATATGTGAGACCCCCCCCGAAGGGAGCCTTACACCATAGGCAGCTAAATGTTTTTCTCCCACCTCATATCTTTGATTAAAATATAATACAGTTATGGGAAAGAGCCTATGATTTGCATCCCTATTTTATTCCTAAAAACTGTAAATTCTCTTTTATATAACCAAATTGAGACAACAATTAATCTCTCTCTGGAGTTTTTTCCCTTTTTACTGTTCCTCCATGATTGTCCCTGTACCAACACAGCCTAACATTGAACCTGAGCTATCGAACCAAACGGACATTGCCTTAAACCTTTTCGACACAATTCTTAAAATGACTACTAACCAGGTCGAACTTGAACATTCATGGGCAACCATTGAACAAGATATAACTATCCAGGAACAGTTGGAATCTAGACAACGCCAATGTAGAAACCTTCCCTAGTTTCCTTTGCCGTAGGTTGACGTTTCTCTCTTCTCCATCTTTTACCCACTTTCAGATGCCTTGACACTGTACTTCTAAGCCTTAAGTACAGACTTAGGAACAACATCTTTCTGGCGTCGTTGCCGGGGACCGAAGTTACGAAATCTTTTTCCCTGGGAAAATGACAATTGTTTTTCGTTGAAAGTGTTACCCTTTGATAGTGAACAAAGAGTACACACCTTTTAAGGCTTCCTAATATTTCACTTGGCGAATCCACAAATAATAAAATAGCATCTGGTCGAAGGAATACCAGACAAAACCTAGATGGTAAGTAGATTACGCCCGTTACCGATCCCGAAAAGATTCTAAAAGTGAGAGGCACTCTCAAGCCAACCGCTAAAGTTTACAAACTTAAAATCCCACCGCTGAAGACTAAAAGTTCTTCCGAACCCTCAACTTCGCTCAGTCCTCTCTTTTATACTAAAGTTTCAACGCCAAATTGCTCTGAAATTAGGAGTGATATTCATCCGACGGTCCCATTAGTACCCAAAGGAAAGGAGCCTATTGAAAGTTCATCGGATTTTGACGTACCATCTTTTCTTCAGTTGAATTTCCTGACTTCACCAAATTCTGAAGAGTGTGTTACACACTTGGTTTCCACACCCGTCGATTCTCCCGATTTCATCTCTTGCAAATCCGAGGAACCGAGTCCTCACGTTCCTTATCTTTCCTCGTCGGATTTTCCTCTTTGTGAAGAAAACAAAGAGTCACTTTTAATTTTCCAAAACCTCCTTTATAACTTTCCACAAATAACGATGGCAGCTGCCGGAGGAGGATGTGGAGGGTTTGTAGGAGGAGGTGGAGGGTTTATCAGAGGAGGAGGGGGAGGAGCCCCTCTAGGAGGAGCTGAAGGCCAAGGGCCTTTCCCCCCTCCCAGAGCTTTTGCGAAAGTTTCAGCCAGATATGCTGCCTTAGTATTGCCTGTCCCTCTACATGACCTTCCTGAAAATTACATAAAAAATCTACCAAAATTCACCGGGGAAGGGGATCTAACCGCAACAGAACATATTAATTTCTTTGATCAATTCGCTGACATTCTAGGTATCAAGAATGAGGACGTATATTTGAGAATCCTTTTCCAAACCTTCGAAGGTTAGGTCTGAACTTGGTTTCAGAGCCTACCCGCAGCTTCTATCTTGTCTTATGACGCTTTGGAAGATGATTTCCTCAGACAATGGGGTGAGAGAAAAGACCATCTATATTATTTAACCGAATTTGGGTCTTTAAGGAAAAAGAACTCAGAAATAGTCATGGAATTTATTCAGAGATTCAACAAACTGTATAATAAGATCCCAGCCGAGGTTAAACCACCCCAACCCGCGGCCAAAGTAACTTTTGCCGGAGCATTCGAACCGGATTTTTCACTCCTTTTGGGAGAGAGAAGGGGAGCCAACTTAAACCGAATGCAAGACGATGCGGTAGAAATAGAGTCTAATATAATGGATTCGGGTAAGCTTAAAGATAAATTAGAGACTAGAAACCGAGAGACCAAACTTTTTAGGGAACCAAAAGGTCCTTCAGGGTCAAATAGATACACAGACGATAGGGTGGACGATATGGCCATAGTGATTAAAGAACTGGCAAATAAAATATCCAGAATGGAACTCGAACAGGCTAAAGATGAATCTTTCCCCAAAAAGGATTTCAAGAGGAACCCCAAACCCCCGAACCAACAAAGACAAATAAAAAATGAGGAAAAAAAAAAACAAGCTCCCTTAAAGAACGAAAATTTCATAGGAGCAAACGATTTTCAAGACTTCGGAGATTTGGATAATGATGTCACGAACTTTGGTGATGATTGCACTCAACCATATCTGACTCGTGAAGACTATGAAAAATCTTTAAACATGCAACAACTGTCAAATAAGGGTGAAGAAGGTGATCACACTGATCTCTGTGAATCTCAACCAGAAACTGAAATGATAATGGCTAAGTTTCAACCAAAGTTCAACCTAATATCTAAGAGTAAGCCCACCTCAACTACTCAACCCAAGAAAATCCTTCAAAGAGGTCAAGCTTATGAACCTCCTTCGGAAGAGAACTTATTACCCAACAACAAAACTAAAGTAGTAAGTACACAAGAATCCGAAGTGGAAAAAGTTGAAACCCAAGCATAAGGAACCGAACCGGAAAATAAAGTTACGTCTTCAACCAGGACCATGAGTGATAAAGCGGTCCAGAAAAATAAGTCGGAAAGAAAGGATTCAGAAGTCTCAACCAAAGAAATAGACAAGGTGAGTAGAACTTTCAGTTTTGAATATGAGATAAATAAAATTAAGATACCAATCCCTTTGGTAGAATGAGCAAAAAAACCCTGTTTATCGGAAGCAGATTACCAAAGCGATGGGCGTCTCTGAACTAGAAAGCCAGTCTGATGTTTTAAATATGGAAGATGACAAACCTAACATCACCTTTGGTCCCCATTTTGAAGGGGCCAAAGACACCATTTCTCCCTTTTATATCACTATGAATGTGTATGATCAATTGCTGCACAATTCCATGTTAGACTCCGAAGCCTCCCATAACGTTATGCCCAAGATTATTATGGACAAATTGGGTCTCCAGATCACCAAACCTTATGGAGATCTGTACTCTTTTCACTCAAGAAGGGTTAAGTGTCTGGGGATGATTAAATATCTGGTAGTTACCCTGGCGCAGGTCTCGGTTAAGAGTATCCTGATGGATGTAGTTATCGCAGATATTCCCCCTAAGTATGGCTTGTTGTTATCTAGGTCATGGGGAGCCAAGTTGGGGGGTTCTCTTCAGTTGGAAATGACATATGCCACAATTCCTATGTTCGGTGGTCATTTCACTCGGTTGTACAGGGAAACAAGATTAGAATATACCGTGAGTGACCCTCAAAACCCAAATAATTTCCCTATTTACATTGCGGACCAAGATCTGGGAAATTGTATCTTGTCTTTTGATGATGGTTTAGATGGTTGTCCTGGGGAAAACAATATAGAACGAGAAGAGTCGGATTACATGACAGAAGAGTTGTGTAACACTGGTGTCTGGAAAATGTATTTTGACAGTGCTTCATCTTCTGAAGGGGTGGGTGCAGGAGTGCTTTTAGTGGCTCCCGGAGGTAAGTTCGTTGTTCCCTTTTCCTACCGACTACAGTGGGATATAGATTACACTAACAACGTATGCGAATATGAAGTGTTGGTCTTAGGATTAGAGGCTGCCAAGAAACTAAATATAAGTAACTTGGAGGTATATGGTGATGCAGATTTAATAGTCAAACAAATAAACCGAGAGTACCTAGCCAAGCACCCCAGACTAAGAACATACAGAAATTGCACTTGGGATCTCATGGAAAACTTTTTCTCGTCCATGAATGTCCATTTTATCCCTCGCGTAGAGAATTTACATGCTAATGCATTGGTAAAGGCAACTTCAACCTTCTCTCCTCCCATGACTTTCAAATTGAAGTATCACATTGAAATCAGATACAAACCCTCTATACCAGACAATATCCGACACTGGCAGGTCTTTGAGGACGATGAACAAATTAACAAATTTCTCACAGCAGTGGGTGAGTTCTCCGAAACTCATCCAGACCAGGAAAATCAAAAATGATCTGATGTGGATCATGCAAGAAGGGGAAGATCCTGAAACCTTCCGAGAAAAAATTGCGGATCATCGTATGTTGGTCCTTAAAAACAACCTGATTCCAAAAGGATTAATTCCTTTAGAAAGACTTTTTGATCAGAACGGCGTACCTGTAAAATCCACTTTGCAGCCCCAACTGGAAGAAGTGGAGGACTATGATATAGGAACTGGAAAAGAATCCAGGGTGGTAAAAATATCCAAGTTCCCCCCTCCCGAAATGAAAGTTAAGTATAAAGACCTACTCAAACAGTATAAAGATGTTTTCGCCTGGTCTTACGATGAGCTAAGAATGTATGACACTTCCATAATTGATCACAAGATACCTTTGAAGCCTGGGGTCAAACCGTTTAGCAAAATCTTAGACAGATTAACCCCATTTTGTTACCTGTGATCGAAAAAGAATTTAAGAAACTTTTAGACGCGAAAATAATCATACCTCTGAGATACTCGGACTGGGTAGCAAACCTGGTCCCAGTCAGGAAAAAGAACGGGTAAATCAGACTGTGTGTGGATTTTCAAAACTTAAATAAGTCGTCTCTCAAGGATAATTATCCACTGCCCAAAATGGACCATGTGTTAGAAAAAGTTGTTGGAGCAAAACGAATATCTATGATAGATGGGTTCTTTGGTTATACTCAAATCGCCATGAATGAACAAGACAGGGAAAAAACTGCTTTCATCACACCATGGGGTACGTTCATGTATGACAAAATGCCTTTTGGTTTGATGAATGCAGGGGCCACTTTACAGCGTGCTATGGACATCGCTTTCGTAGGAGAAAGGGACAAGTTCGTAGTCATTTACCTCGACGATTTGATGGTTTTCTCTAAAACGGATGAAGAACACTTGATGCATCTCAAACAAACCTTCAAAAAATGCCGCAGGTTTGGTCTATCTTTGAACCCAAAGAAATCACATTTCGCTATGCGGGAAGGTAATATTTTTGGCCATATCGTATCTAGGGATGGAATCAGGATTGATCCTAAGAGGATTGAAGCAATAGATACTATAAATATTCCTAGAAATGTAACAGAGATTCAATCTTTCTTAGGAAGAATAAATTTTTTACGAAGGTTTATCCCCAATTTCGCTGAGATTGTCAAATTGATCACAGGGATGTTGAAGAAAGACAACGGAGTAAATTGGACAACCGAGGCCAGAGTATCGTTCACGCATATTAAAAAAGTCATAAGCGAGGCACCTGTTTTATCAAGCCCAGACTATCTGAAAGATTTTCTTATCTTCTCATTTGCCTCTGAACATACTATTGCCGCGATGCTCCTACAAAAGAATGAAGAAGGATTCGAACAACTGATCACATTTTTTAGCAAGAGCCTTAGAGACACAGAACTGAAGTATGACATAATAGAAAAACAGGCGTATGAAATGGTAAAAGCACTAAAGGCATTCAAAACCTATGTGCTACATTCAAAGATAATCATGTACGTGCCTACCAGTTCTATGAAAGATATATTGGTACAGCCAAACAGTGACGGAAAAAGAGGGCGATGGCTCGCTAAAATCCAAGAGTTCGATCTGGAAGTTAAACCAACCAAATTGATAAAAGGGCAAGGTCTAGCCCAACTATTAGCTGAGTCAAATTTCAGATCCCTTGATATCAATTTCCTGCAGGAAGGCGATGAAGACACAGACATAAATGAGCTGGATGAAGAAACAAGTCCAAACCAGATCGAAGAGAAGTTCTTATCATTGGGCTAGTACAGAGACATAGTGTCATACCTGCTAACCCTAAAATGCCCAAATGAACTATCACCATCTAAAGCCAGAACTTTAAAACTTCATGCAGTTAAATATTGTATCATCGAAAGTCATGTTTATTGGAAAGATCCACTCGATTTCCTGTTAGTCTGTTTAGTCGAATCGGAAACTCAGCGGGTTATAGACGAATTTCATGAGGGAGTCTACGGGGGGCATCACGCATGGAGATATACAACTTACAAGATCTTGAGGGATGGGTACTACTAGCTGAAACTCTTTTCAGACGTCAATACCAAAGTGTGTGCTTGCAACCCTTGTCAACTATTCACAGGTAAACAGAAGCTCTCGTCACTGCCTCTAGTTCCAGTCAAAGATGAAGCCCCATTTCAGCAATCAGGTCTAGACTTCATAGGCGAGATTAATCCCCATTCCAGTGCTCAACATAAGTGGATCTTAACAGCTACATATTATTTTACTAAGTGTGTGGAAGCAATTCCAACCAAAAGGGCAATAGACTCGGTGGTAATCGATTTCTTGGAAGATAATATTTTGTCAAGATTCAGTTGTCCTCGAAAGAGAGTTACTGACAATGCCCAGGCCTTTAAATCTATGGCTATGATCAGCTTCTGTCAAAAGTATAACATTGTTCTTGGCCATTCCACAACATATTACCCTCAGGGGAACGGATTGGCCGAGTCATCTAACAAGAGCCTGGTAAATATAATCAAGAAATTATTGGATGAAAATAAAAGGTCTTGGAATGTGCACCTAAAATACGCATTATGGGCAAACTGCATCAGCACTAAAAGGTCTATCGGCATTTCGCCGTTTCAAATGGTCTATGGGATAGATGTTGTTCTACCTATAAACCTAGCGCTACCAGTGATGAAGTTATGGCATGATCAAAACGAAGAACCCAATCATGTAACCAAGAGAATTAATCAGCTGATTGAGGTTAAACAACATAGAGTTGAAGTTGATGAAAAGATGAAAATGTACCAAGATGATATGAAATCATTGTTTGACCGCAAGGCAAAGGACAGGGAATTCCTCCCAGGCGATTTAGTGCTAATATGGGATGCGAGAAAGGAAGAAGTCGTGAATCATAGTAAATTTGACCACCTCTGGTATGGACCATTTAGGGTCTCGGCTCCGGAAGGAAAAAATTCTTTCCTACTGGAAACTATAGACAGAGAAGTCCTCAACGCCCCTGTCAACGGGCGGTATTTAAAGCATTACATGATGTAACAGTCGCCAGATCCAAAAAAAAATAAAAAATAGATATAAATAAATAAATAAATTTTATTATATATATTTTTGTACATACATGTATTTTCATTTAAACATTGCTTTTTGATTTTTTGTTTTTCCGTTCATAAACTTTCGACACATTTCGGATAAGATTCGTATTTGTCTTTTACAGGATTCCAGTTGCATACGAAACAAACAGGAGGAGTAAACTGAAAGTTGGTGTCAGAAATAAATCGACATAAACAGGTGATACCTAAAGTAATTTCATGTTGCGCAAAGAAAGTAAAATGAAAAGGTAAAGATGAGATTTCTCAAAAGACATGTTATAAAGGGCTATTAAAGAAAACCGAGGTAACGCCATTCAAAATGCAGTATCAGCTGAAATGATAGATAACATAGTTGTTTCTTGGTTTGATAATCTTTGAAAAAATTAAAACAATTTAAGCGATTCACCCAATATAAAAACAGTCAGTCAAAGTAAATTATCCCCGAAAATAGCTACAAAAGTCGGTTTTGAATTGTTTGATTTTGTATTTTCAGTCAGTAAATCACTACCTGGCATCCTTTCTATCTTTGGGCTTACCTTTTAAAAAAGTCACCATCTTTTCGTTTCATATACGAAGGGATAAAGTTTTTTGTTTCAACCTCGTGAGTTTCAAAACAAATTGTGGAAAGAAAGCAGGTCTTCACAACTACTCGATCCCCTGCTAAGCGAAGGAACATTTAGAGTAATGTTAATTTTCCTAGGTTTTTCAACGACATCGGAGGATTGAATCTTGCTCAAATAGAATGCCCTTAAAAAGTTATTTTTCTTTTTCTCGCTAAGAACAAAGATGTTGGGAAGGTCAAGGGAAGGTTGGTACCGAGTAATCAAAGTAAGTTGACAGGCCTATAATGCAAAATATTACACAGATATCAGCCCTGATACAAACTGATTGCCCCCATCTTCGCACTCTGAAAAGTAAATTATAAGACAGGTGGTGAAAGGAAATTTAGAAATGATTGCGCCCACCTAGTCCAAGAGACGATGAAAGGAAATTCAGAAATGATTGCCCTCGTCTCAACATTTAAATGCGTAAATATATTCTGAAGTGGTGAAAGGAAATTTAGTAAAAGGGGTCAGATAACTTCACTGGGGTACTGAACAAGCTCGTTGGTAGTGAAGCAATGTCTGAGATATCTGTAAGGTTGTTATACATGCATATCACTCTACTCTGGTAACCAATGCTTTTTAAAACCTGATCCACATCCCAAATTTAGACGGGACTCCCCAATTAAAAACATATAATCTTATTCTTTTGATGCAATCCGAGAGCCGCAATATCTGTTGGGTCTCCTAAGACTGTTTCGATTGTCTTAAAACATACCTGAATTTAGTAGCGGGAAAGGGAAAATGTGAAAGAGACTACAACTATGTTTAAAAAGAGTATCTGATTTTGAAAATAAATTTCAAGGTAAAGAACGAAGACTTTTTCCCCCTTCGATCCTCTTTTCTCGGGAACCTTTTCGCCTGATTGAGATTTTGATTCCATTTACCCAATATTGGCACATGGTCTACTATTCTTCCCGCCTCACAGGAAGGAGGGATCCCTAGTTTGAGCCTATGTTGGAGCCGCCCTTGTTTTTTTTTTAGCCCATCACAAATTTCATTTTAATGCTTGAAATCTAAAGATGGTTTTCTTTTTTCCCTCTGATATATTGAGTTCTCTGAAACTTTGTCACGCGAGCAGCGATGATTGTTATACTCTCGAAACGATTCCTACCTTTCGTAAAAATGCTTCCTCTTTTGTTCTACTTCGGAATCTCGTAGGTCGGATACTATAAGTCATGTAGTTCACACGTCCCGAGTCACAAAACAACAAAATCATTTTAATTTTTCACTCAAGACAGTAACAACGGTAAAGTTTTCCTTAACTCATGATTAGATGTCGTCGGGGTTTCGCGCCTCGACATTCTCCGAACCCAAAATTTTATTTTCATAGCCCCGATAGCCGAGAACACGAGGTCCTTATTTGAGTAACTCATGTCAAGATTAGGGGTAAAAGCTAAACCATGGTAAAAGATTTTCTCGGCATTTCGCCACTCGGCGTTGTCCTTTTCGAAAGTTTCACCGTCTAAACCACGACTCATGAAATCACGGTGCAGTTATAACGTGATTAATTAATTACTTAATCCAAGATTATCTTCCCTTTTAATTAAGTCATGTTATCGCGATCTCGCGGTTTCGTAACTCGGCATGTAAATCTCCCAGAAACTTATCTTCGAAGATCCGAGTCGCGATATGGCGAATATAATAATTATAAAATTAATCAAGTCCCAAATCGCGATTACCTTTAATTAACCAAAATCGATCTTCGTCGTCTCGGGTGTTAGAGACTCAAAATATTTAAGTAAAATCCCTGATATAACGAGTACCGAAACATTGTTAACAACGGTAAAATAAGATTAATTAAGCTAAATCAATGACTATCCCGTGCTTTGATGTCTGCACGATTTACGAGGTAGCCTTTTTCCTCCATGCGCCAACTGAGATTTTAAAACCGCCAAAATTTATGACATTAATGAGGAAGTAGGGTAAATCGATAAATATAAGATTGGATTTTTATGTCAGAATTTATTTCCAAATATGATTCGACAGACTTGTTCTGAAAGGTACCGAGTTTTTTGAGTATATATAAGAGCGGTGTTTCATTATAACAAATGCATTTTCATAGCATGCAGAGCACATTACCTCTGAGTAAACTGACTTCTTTATGTATACGCAGTTCTATCGCAGAAGAGATAAAATGCAAGCTTCAGCCATGGCTCCGCGAAAAGCATCAAAGGCAAATGTTGAGGTTTCGGGACAAAGCTCAGACAATGTCTCTGATACTTTGCCCCGAAGTATCAACTCGGTTCTGAACTGGTCGTACGTTTCAGATATTCTACAAGTAGAATTGGTGGATTATTTCGACGACTCCAACGACAACGAAAAAGATGATTTAACCACCAAGTACAAAATAGTCGTCCAATCCGGAATGCATAGAGTGGCATCCAGACCGCGGTTGCTTCCATATTATGATATGGTCTGATGGGCATTGGACCATGTGGACATTCTGACCAGGACTATCATGATCGAGCAGAGAGTCACCATTGGGACTTTCAAGCCGAAGCATCTGCAAACCATGTATAAGCTGCCCACGACGTCCGACCACACATATGGCACTGAGTTCTTGGAAGAATTCAAGGAGAAGGAATGCGAACAGTATGATAAAACCATGTCCAGTTTGATAAAAGATTGGGTTTTGAACACCGCGAAGTTTAGAGCTGATACCCACGACATATATTCAATCGCTTCGTTAGAACCACAGTATAGATATGTGGCCATCATGACATGTCGGTTATATGGGAAAGAGGACACATCGCATTTTTTCCTTGCGTGGGTGCCTCTAATGTTTCGGGTTGCCGAAGGCAGTTCCTTTAACTGGGCAAAGATGCTTTCAGATAGCTTGGCCAATCGGGTCACAGAGTATCGGGAGTAGAAGGAGAATGGGAAAGCATCGTCATTCTTCATGTCCGCATACATTATGGATGCAATTTGTTCTATGACACCATTTCCATTAATGAGCTGGAGTTGGACTCCGGCTGAAGACGAACCCATACATGTATATCATGCAAAGTTATGGGAAAACAAAGCGGAAAATGTTTCTTATGAAATTTTTAACTGGGTAATGGTGCCCCTGCACATCTCCATTTTTGGTCACCCACCACCCCGGATCTCAGACAACATAGTGACAAATCTGAGCAGCATAGCGGACTGGTACATAGAAGCAGAATTTTCATATCTCAGAGTTTTCGAGGATTCTGTTCCCCCGCATGCACTGCCATTGTTCATTCCTGATAAGATGGCTTGTCGCGAGGTTGCCCAACAAACGGTAATTGGCGGAGTAAGCAAAGAACTTAAAGGGTACTCGAAGAAGGTATGGCCATCCTTTCCTGTTCGTTTGAATTCTTATTCTTTATTATATTTCGGGCATGCCAAAGCTGAGGTAGCAGCCCTGAAAGACCTAAATTTGGTCTCCATCGAATACAAGAAGCACGATCCACAGAGGGTTATGAGCAACCATTTGCCAAATTGTGGGCTCAAGAGATTTGAGCATGAGAATTCTCCCTCGGACGACATTTTCTGAGGAGCAAGGTCCTATGAGGAGATTCTAGCTCAGATACAATCCTTGGCACCCAAGGAAAGAGCCAATGTTCTGAAGTTCCAGGAACATCGACGTAGTTGTCTTCTCGTTGTATTGCGAGGAGAGGGTCCAAGTATTTTGGAAACAAAACAGAAGGATGCCGAAGGTTCTAAGGATGCGACTCTTGACCAGGGAAAACACCAGGATGAGGGGGAACAAACACAGAATCCAGAGACAGAAATAAAGACTCCAGAACCTCCGAAGAAGTAGAATCCGGAGACAGAAATAAAGACTCCAGAACCGCCGGAGAAGCAGATTCTGGTCGATACTCCAGGAAAATCGGCGAAACAGATCGGAGAACCCATCACATCAGTCACCTCCTTACAGTCGACGTAGGGAAATATCGACGAGGGATGGATATTCAATGAAGAGCTAAGGCCCATAAGAGTATAAGAACTCCCTCCGAATGAGTTTTTCTTCGATAAAAAGAGAAAGGAAGTAGTGAAAAGGGAATTCTATCAAGAAGGAGATTTGACTACCAAGAAATATAAAGTCATAACTGATGGAAAGGACAAGAAAAATGAGCAATTCGCTACTGAAATAGCGGGGACACTAGGAGCATATGCCTCGATGAATCAATTCTCAGTTGGGCTCTTAAAGAACCAACTTCAAAGAAAAAATCGCCTAATTAGGACCCTTGAAGCCAGACTGGCCACAGCAGCAGAGACTTGTAAAGATCAGGCGAGCATGGGAATAGAGCAGGCCAGATTGGCCGATAAAAATGAAATAGATATGCTCAAAACTAAACTCGAGCAAGCGCAGCTGGTGGTCTGGGATGGTCGGATGCAAGCGAGCCAGCAGAGGGATTTGATCAAGCAACTGCAGGCTAGGGTGGAGACCGCCGAGAGCAGAATGATAAACATCGGGATGTTCAAATCCCAGGCGATCGAGATTCGGAGCAGAGTCTCTGCGGCACAGTGAAATTTTCTCGCCAAGATAGAAGCGATCTGAGACAACTGTTTGCTGGTAAATCAGGTTTCCGAGAACTTATCTACCAGAGAAAGGGATGTCGGAGTAGCTCGGGTCTCCTTACAGGAGGCTATGATAGCTACGAACAATAGGGTTTCGGAAGGTACTCCCAGGTTCACCATTTCAGAGCAAACCAAAGGAAACATTCTATTAAAGGAATGGGAGCATAACATCGCCGAAGGCAAGCAACAAGCCCAAAAGATAACAAATTCCTTAGAGGAGGCCTTTAATTCTATAGACGACGATCTACTGGGTATTGACAGTGGAGGTAACGTTGAAACGTTGATGCAAATGAATGTGGAAAGGATCTCGCTTGATCTGAAGGAAATGGAGAAATGGAGTGATTTCTCTCTTCTCTATCATAACCGAAATTTTGTGACCATTGAGATTCTATCTTATTTGTAAAATTGTATAAATATACCACAAAAAGAAAGGAACGAGGCTGGACCTTTTTGTGTCGTTTGTAACAGAGTTTTTTACATTTGAGAGTTAATACAAGCAAATCTGAATATTCTCAATTCTGTCACGACTGTGTTACAAGTTTGTTTCCTTGTATCTCATATTTCGTTTCATTTCATATTCCTAATTGATGTGCTTCGTTATAATTTACTACGACCACTACTATAGCGAATGAATTTTGGTTTTCTGTAATTGTTTACTGTTTTTCCTCTGTACCAGCTATTAGTGGGTGTAAGACCAGTATGCATTTTTAGAATTCTACACATATTCTCTGCTACATCGTTTGTTTCCTTCTAATTTTCCTCTTCTGTCTATACGTGAGACCTCCCCCGAAGGGAGCCTTACACCATAGGCAGCTAAATGTTTTTCTCCCACCTCATATCTTTGATTAAAATATAATACAGTTACAGGAAATAGCCTTTGATTTGCATCCCTATTTTATTCCTAAAAGCCATAAATTCTCTTTTATACGACCAAATTGAGACAACACTTAATCCCTATCTGAAGTTTTTTCCCTTTTTACTGTTCCTCCATGACTGTCCCTGTACCAACACAGCCTAACATTGAACCCGGGCTATCGAACCAAACACACATTGCCTTAAACCTTTTCAACACAATTCTTAAAACAGCTACTAACCGGGTCGAACTTGAACGTTCATGGGCAGCCATTGAACAAGATATAACTATCCAGGAACAGTTGGAAGCTAGACAATGCCAATGTAGAAACCTTCCCTAGTATCCTTTGCTGAAGGTTGACGTTTCTCTCTTCTCCATATTTTACCCACTTTCAGATGCCTTGAAATTGTACTTCTAAGCCTTAAGTACAGACTCAGGAACAACACACACAGTGGATTTTTGACATTTCAATGGGTAACCTTCAATGTGGAGCCTAGCAGTGCTAGCTCCTTCCCCTATCTTCTGCTCATGTGACCTTGGGCGATGCTATCATTTGACCATGCGAATGTGGGCATGACCAAAATCAGTTTGAGATCAAGATACTTTTCTCCCTGCAATTTACCTCGAGCCTCCACGTGTACTTTCTCGAAAACCGTGGTTTCGATTGCAGCCTGCCTTTAGAAAATTAACTTTCGAGCAATTTCTAGTCCTGCAATCAGGCATGATCGTCGATCTCATGGTCTCTGATAGACTCCTTCGATAAAAAACTATGATTTATTGTATTTCCTTCCTCTTCTCTAGATCCATGCCCTCCTAAGTCTTAATGACCAAGTGACGTGTGGCCTTCCAAACCAATGGATGAGATTGATTCCACCTTTCGGGATTCGGGAGTCTCGATTCTCAAACTCTGCTTTCTCCATGGTGCTTCCACTAGGAATTCACTATCTATTGAGACGTGGTCTTCTCAAATCAATGGTCACAATCCCTTCAAGTATTCAGGGTTCAGAAATCTCAACTTTCCTTGCTCGCTTTTTGTTAGAGTGTTCCAACATGAGTACACGATCTGTTGATGTGTTTCCTCCTACAGATCGACGGTCCTCAAATCCTTCGGCTCTTTAGGATTTAGGGATTTCAAAACTCAACTTATCTTCCTTAACTTTCTCCCGGAGTGTTTTTCCCTGAAATGCACAGATTTATGCCATGCGTCTTTCTAGCAACTGATGACTTGGTTCTTCTTTGGCCCTCGGTTCTTCGACGATCGGGTTTCCTTCCTAGCCACAAACTCCTGAAGTGATTTTATCTGGAGTTGTGGATCGTGCACCACCTGTTAGTATTCACGATGGATGGTCCCTACTTACTTTGGGACTTTGACAAGTCCGCTCTCCTGCGCTCATCCAAAGGCTTAACCTTCCTGTATTTATCTCTAGATCCAACGACCATTGATCCTTAGCGCTCAGATCTAACAAATCAGATCTGTACTTCTCCTGGATATAATAGTTGTCCTAACTCCTAAAATGTACCTTAGATCGATGGCTGAGAGAGAACTTAGACCTTCATCCTTTGGGATTTCGGGACTTTTGACAATTGTTGGTGATGAAAATCCCTAAGTAAATCTCCCGGAGTGACGTAGCTTGCTTACGTCACTTTTTTACGTGTCACGAGTCAAGTAGCTACCACGTGTCACTCAGATTCATGATTTTCACGTACCTGAAGTATCGATTCAACTTGAAACTTGTCATTGTCTGATTGTGCCATGTGTCCTTGTTGATGTGGTATTCTAACGTTATCTTCCAACTTGGTCTGCCACATGGTTCTCCCTGATCTAACAATCATCACATTTTCTCCAAATCTGATGGTCCTTATTCATTTCAGATTTCGGGCTTTGGGTAATTCGACTTTCAAGATGTCAATTCTTCAAAGTGAGATTCTCCGAACGGTAACGTCCTCACAAATTTTGACGTGAACCAAATGTTGTTCATCGATCATGTTCTTAGATCTAGGGCTCGATCTATCTTCAGTGTTTTTCTTCTAGCTTATCCTGTCCTTCCAGTTAAAAGTGATCCAACGGTCATGAAGACACTCGAAGTAGATCAACGATCACAGATGGTTGTGGAACCACAATTTGCGAGTGATTTAACTCGTCACCAAAAATCTGCAATTTGAATTTGTGCACTGTTGTTTATTCAACCACAATCGTCGATCTCCAATGCTATAAGATCTGATGGTCGTGACTAATTGCGAGATTGGAAATAGCACGATATTTAATTCTCCTTTCAATCTCTGCAATCTATCCCTGTCGTTGATATGGTGATTGCACATCCGACGGTCACGACTTGATCTGACTTAATTTGATCGTTTTTTAGATCAACCACAATCGTCGATATTTGGGTTTATGATATCTTATGATCTAGACCAATTGTGGGATTATAACTAGTGAGTTGTTTAATTCTTCTCTCTCTCTTTGCAATTCATCACTGTCGTTGATCTGGCTTGCAGATCCGACGGTCACAATCCTCCAACAGTCCTCAAGCCCATAGTCACTCATATGATCGACTTCGATAATATTAGACAATCAACACCGTCAATTTATTGATCAGATGGTTGTTGAGGCTTCTCACCCTAAGCTTACGCTTTTCCTTCTGAGCTTTGATCTATGCATATTGTTTGCTTCTCCTCCTAAGATTATTCTTTCTCTGTTCGCCATTGTCATTGTTGTTCTTTCCATCAATGAAAAGCACACTCTTCCTACAAAAACATGCCAACAATATCCCCCTTTGGCATTGATGGAAACCTTGAAAGGATGCACTATTCTTCTTAGACCTCCAACTGTAGCATCCAAACCACAACTTCTCTCCCCCTTTGACATCAATGTCAAAGAAAACATGCTCCCCCTGAGTTGTTGCAATACATATTCAGAGGTATTAGATATTCAACCAACACACACTCCCCCTGATTGGATGGACTCTTTAAGGTGAGAGAAGGGATGACACCCAGCTTCTGAGGGAGATATTCAAATGGTGTCGTGGCTACGGGTTTAGTAAAAATGTCTACAATTTTTTCTGTGGAAGGAATATAATTTAGCTGAACAACTCTGTTTGTAACCTGCTCTTTGAGAAAATGAAACTTTATTCATATATGATTATTATTTTAATGGAGAATGGGATTATTCAAGACACTAATGGAACTGGTGTTATCAAAATGAAGTGGAATGGGATTTGTATAAGTTACCTTCAAATATGCAAGAGTTTGTATCATCCATAAGATTTGAGTGCAGCAGGTAGAAACAACAATGTACTCTACCTCTGTAGTTGATAATGAAATAGATCCCTTCTTCTTACTAATCCATGCTACTAACGAATCACCTAAGAAGAATGTGCCTCCACTGGTGCTCTTTCTCTCATCCAAACATTTTTCCCAATCAACATCTGAATATGTAGTTAACTGAAAATTTTGATTTCTAGGATACCAAAGACCATAAGTCATTGTACCCTTAAAATATTTGAATATCCTCTTGACAACTTCTAAATGACTTTGTTTCAGAGTAGACCGATAACGACCTACCATTCCAACAACTTGCATTGTATCAGGACGGGATGTTGTGATGTACAAAAGATCGTCTATCATTGATCTATATGTTCTTTGATCAACATCAGGTGAAATATCATCTTTACTGAGCTTGCAAAGAACCACCATAGGTGTGCTCATAGGTGTATAATATTCCATCTGAAACCTCTTTAACATCTCTTTCAAATAATTTTCTTGATAGATAAATATCCCTGCAAAATTTTGATTGATTTGTAAACCAAGAAAATATGACAGTTCTCCTATCATGGACATCTCAAACTTAGTTTGCATTGAATTAGAAAACCACTGAACTAAAGGGTAATTAGTGCATCCAAAAATAATTTCATCGACATAAACCAAAACAGCTAATAAATCATCACCTTCAGAGTTGATGTATATATTATTGTCAACAAAATCTTTCTTGAACCCTTTGTCCTGTAGAAATTTGTCAGGTCTATAATACCAGGCTCGTGGTGCCTGTTTCAGTCCATATAATTCCTTTTCTAACTTAGACACATATTCAGTATCATCTTTCAGTGAAAATCCTTCAAGTTTCTACACATATACATCTTATTCTAGATAACCATTCAGAAATGTTGACTTAACATCCATCTGATATACTTTAAATTTCGTATGACATGCATAGGAAAGAAACATTCTGATGGTTTCCAATATTTCCACTGGTGCAAAGGTTTCATCAAAATCATGTTCTTCAACTTGTGCATAGCCCATATAGACCAGTCTTTCTTTGTTCCTGAAAATTTTTCCCTTCTCATTCAATTTGTTCTTAAAGACCCATTTGGAACCTATGACATTGTTACCTTGAGGTCTAGGAACCATCTCCCAAGTATTGTTTTTCTCGATCTGGTCAAGTCCATCATTCATGGCTTTAATCCAATGGTCATCTTCGATGTCTTCATTAAAGTTATTGGGTTCCACCATGGATATTAATTCTATATGTGATTGCTCGGTGTCTTTGATTATCCTTATCCTAGTTTGTACACCTTTGTCTTTCTCACCAATTATCTGACTTGCAGGATGATTCTTTTGAGTAATTTTGAAGGAAGGATTTGATGTTGTCTGATGATTTGAGTCTGCCTGAGTATTTGTATCTTCATCTGACTCAGAGTCTTCTCTTTTTTATTCTTGGACCTGTTCATCTTCAATTTCAACTATATCCTCTGTTGTTAATTTAACACTACTTACATCTCGTACAAGGATTTGTTCATCAAATTTTATGCCAATACAATCAACCAATTTATGCAACCTCTTATTATAGCATATATATCTTTTACTGTTTGTATCATACCCTAAGAAGATACCTTCATCGGCCCCATCATCAAATTTTCCAAGGTTTTCATTATTATTATTTATGTAGCACTTACTCCCAAAGACTTTGAAGTGTTTGATTGAAGAAAGTCTTTCATACCACAGTTCATAAGGTGTCTTGTCATTGTGTGGTATGAGGTGGGATTTGTTAGTAATATGGATTTTTGTGTGTATTTCTTCTACCCAGTAGGTTTGAAAAATGTTCTTCCCATTCATCATTGACCTGGCCATTTGTTGAATTGTTCTGTTTTTCCTCTCAACTACTCCATTTTGTTGTGGAGTTCTTGGGATTGTGTATTCTCTCTTGATCCCATGTTTATAAAATAATTCCTTGAAATAACTTGACATAAATTCTCCTCCTCTGTCTGATCTTACTTCCTTTAACTTGTTCCTTGTTTGATTCTTAGTTAAAGCCTTAAATATTTTAAATTTCTCAAATGCTTCAGCTTTTTCTTTGAGAAAAGAAATCCAAGTGAGTTTGGAGTAATCATAAATTATTAACATGAAGTAATTTTCATTTCATGTGCCTTCCTGTCTTGATGGTCCACATAAATCCATATGAAGTAATTGGAGTGGTTTCTCTGTTGAAGTAGAGCTCTTGGATTTAAACTGTGTCCTGGTTAGATTTCCTACTTGGCAGGGTTTACACACAAAATCTTGTGGCTTTGATATTCTTGGAAGAACTTTTATTGCCTCAATATTTGTGAGCTTGATTAAGTGGTCAACGTTTATATGTCCAAGTCTCCTATGCCATAACCAAATTTCATCATGTTTTCTTATATGACACTCTTCTCTATCTTCTTTCAACACATATACATTATTATTTGTCCTTATGCCTTTAGCCACCACTTGTCCTAAGTTTACGGACTTTATCTTACAATATTTGGAAGTGAACACCACTTCACATCCTCTGTCACACATTTGAATTACACTGAGAAAATTATGTTTCAGCCCATCTACAAGTAGAACATCCTGGGATTTTCCTTTACCATTACTCAAACTCACCATCACTTTACCTTTGATTTTACCTGGTTCATCATTTCCAAAGGTCACATTTCTTGTTTTACTTTTACTTATAGACAAAAAATTATTTTTGTCTCTAGTCATGTGCTTGGAACATCCATTGTCTATATACCAAGGGTCTTTTTGTTTTTGAGTTGAAAGTACTAGACCACATTTTTCACTATCTTTCTTTTTCCATGTGCTGGCATTTCTAGCTACGAGTTTTATCCTTGGATCTGCTTTGTAATTCTTTAGATGGAAGTTTGCATCTTCGTGGATGAAGTTATGATAGTTATATAATTTGAGCTCATTATTCAATAGGTCAAAGTGATTGGTGACAATTTTTCTACTCATTGGTTGTTTAGCTCTATGTTGCAAAGATTGTTTATTTCTTGATCTCCTCAATTGCATGTCTCTAAACTTAATTTGACAATTTGCAATATTATGACCAAAATTAGAGCAGTAAAAACAGTAACCATGGAATAAATTTTGGTACCTGAAGGATGGCCTTCTTTTTGGAATTTGTTGCTCAATCTTCTGATATCTTAATTTTTTATCGGCGATCATCTTGTCTTTGTTAGCTTTTGGTGGGAGAGTAATCACATGGTCTAATTGTCTGCTGACTTGAAACTTGATCATCTTTACTAGCTCTTTTCTTTCTGTCTCTTTGTTTCTTGAACCACTTACATAACCTAACCCAGTCATCAACAAAGGATATCTATGTTTTCTCAGAATGTCGCTTAGTTCTGTTGAGGCTTTAATTCTTGGAATATTTTGGAGATACAATGCTTTAAACTTCTCCATCTCTTTTCTCGTTTTTACTACCTCTTCTTCCAAGGATTCACATATTTCCTTCTTCTCTGATAACTATTGTTTCAAAATGTCCTCTATTTTATTTGCTTCTTCTAATTCTACTTTTAGCAGGGAAAAGTATTCATTAGGTTTGTTACTGTCTTTCTCGAACTGTATCAGCAATTGTTTTTTATTTTTCTACTTAAATATGAGTCTAGCAATTTCTTCTAGGGAACTAATCAGTTCTCCTTCAAAGTCAACCACAACTTATTCATCATTAAAATCACTTCCTATGATTTTATTATCATAATCCTCTTTGGCCATAAGAATAAATTCATTAACCTTATCTTCACAAAAAGAGTCACTATCTGTGTCTCCTAAAGAGTCATCATTGTTTACACATAAACTTTTCTTTTTACCAAATCTCTTGGATTTGTACTTCTCTTCTCCTTCGGAGCTCTGGTCCTTCTTCTTGTGTGGACGCTTAGATGCAAAGTGACCTATATTTCCAATGTTAAAACATTTGAAGGGAAACTTGCCTTGGTACTTTCCTGATCCTTTCTTTAGTCTTCTCACAAAAGTTTCTTCAATTTCATCAGGCTCAGAATCCTCATTCTTATCTTCTTTAAATGATGATTCTCTAGAGGTGGGTTTATGTTTACCTATCCTCATATCATAAGCCACTAGAGTTCCTAGTATTTTTTCAATAGGAAGAGATTTTAGATCCTTAAGTTCTTCTATAGCAGAGACCTTTGGGTTGAACCTATCTCGCAGAGATATCAAAATTTTCTGGACTAAAGAGACTTCCTCAATTTTTTCACCAAGTCATTTCATTTCATTTACTAGTTCTTCAACTCTCAGAAAGTACTTCCCAACAGTTTCATCCTCTTTCATCTTTAGTTGTTCAAACTGTAATCTGTAGGTTTGAATATTGGCATCCTTTACCTTCTCATTACCTTCATAACTACTAATGAGTTTGTCCCACATTTCTTTGGCATATTATAAGTGCATAACTTTTACAAATTATTATTTTGCAAGCCCACTTAGAATAACATTCATAAACTTATCTTTGAATTTGAATTCTATCTTGTCATCCTTAGAATCCAGTACAACTGGCTTCACATAACTAGTCTCTACCACATCCCATACATCTGCACCTAAAGCCATTATGTTTGTTCTCATCCTAACTTTCCAAAAGACAAATATTGTTCCATTGAATAGGGGGGCCTTATTGGTTGAATTTTCTTCATGGCTAGTCATGTTTAAGGTCTAGGATCTACCCTTAGATTAAAGGAACCCACTATGATACCAATTGTTAGACAACTGAGAGGGGGGGTGAATTAGTTGTTACTATGCTTAAACAATTATATCCATTTTAAACTCATTATAGAACACTCAATCATGATGATCAAAATAATTCATGGAAGTAAGCAATAGAGTATTCAACATCAATCACACACATGAAGTATACAGAAACATATATTCTTGAGGAAACCCATAAAGGGAGAAAACATCTTCTTCTTTGAATGATAGGCAATCTTTTTATGTTCTGTACATCATCTATCTTTGAGAACCAACTCAATGTGAGGCTACCACCTCTATTTTACAAGCTGCAAATTGCTGAGAGCACCAACTCTCTAGTTTCTCTAGCACCAACTCCCTAAGTGTTCCATCACAAACCGGATGGAAGCACCAACTTCTAGTCGCACAGGCACCAACCTGTGCAACAAAAAACAATAGTTCTCCCTTACACCACCCTACCACCTTGGTTTTTATGGATGCAACCAGATGGAAGTTACAACTCCCTATGTTCAATAACCCCCTTGAAAATCTAAGTAAAACAATCCTCCCTAGCACCACCCTACCACCCTGAGATATAAACCTTTGCTTTCTGAAATTTATTACAATGATACAGTATTTATCAATAGATTACCAGTCTCATCATTGTTCGGCTACACTGCTCTGCTCTGCCTGCATTAGTGTGTTCCTGCTCGCATCTTATTTCTCTTAATTTCTCGTACAGACTGTTGTTTTCACCATTTCTTCTATGTCCATCTTATTTTCTTCATCTCTGCATCTTTCACGCTCTGTTCCTACTGTCTTCTTGATCACATACAGTTCGACTTGTTTTATCGAGACACAAAAACCTGCCTATGTCATGGCATGTTTCCTTTATTCCTTCTCTCATCATCTATTACACTCCAAATCTCCAACTCCCATGTCGGGAATCTCATAACACTCAAGAGCCATGATTCCAACTCCCCAGAACAATGATTAGGTTAGTGTAATTGAATCATAACTAATCAAGAAACCATGAAGTGAAACAACAACCCTTCGATCAGATTCTGTTTGATCAACACCGTTTCATTATACATGCAAAGGATTTTTGAATTTTCAATGCATAACCTCCGATGTGGATCCTAGTAGCGCTAGCGCCTTCCCCTATATTACATTGATGTGACCTTGGGAGATTCTATCATTTTACCATGTGAATGCGAGCACGACCAAAGGTGGTTTGAGATCAAACTACTTTTCTCCCCGCAATTTACCTTGAGACTCCACGTGTCCTTTCTCCAAAAACATGATTTGGATTGCATCCCTCCTTCGGAAAATTAACTTCCAAGCAATTTTCGGTCCCACAATTACGCATGATCGTTGATCTCATGGTCTCTGATAGATTCCTTTGATCAACGACTCTGATCTATCATCTTTCCTTACTCTTCTTCGGATCCACGCCATCCTAAGTCTTAACGAATAAGTGACGTGTGGCCCTCCAAACCAACAGATGAGATCAATTTCTCCTTTCAAACTTCGAAAGTCTCTATTCTAAAACTTTTCCTTATCCATGGTGCTTCCACCCAAAATTCATGATCTATCGACACATGGTCTTCTCGAATCAACGGTGATAATCCCTTCGGGTATTCGGGATTCGTAAATCTCAACTTTCCTTTCTCACTTTTTCTCGGAGTCTTCCAACTAGAGTAGATGATTTTTTGATGTGTGACCTCGTACATATCGACGGTCCTCAGATCCTTCGGCTCTTTGGGCTTCAGGGATTTCAAAACTCAACTTTTCTTCCTTCAATTTATCCCGTAGTGTTTTTCCCTGAACTGCACAGATTTCTTCCACACATCCTTTTGGCAACCGATGCCCTGGATATTCTTCGGCCCTTGGGTCTTCGATGATCTAGTTTCCTTCCAAACCACAAACTCCTGAAGTTATTTTCTCTGGTGTTGTAGATCGTGTGCCACCTATCATTATGTATGATGGATGGTCCCTTCTTACTTCGGGACTTCAGGACTTTGAAAATTTCACTATCCTGTGCTCATCCAAAGGCTTAAAATTCATGCAATTGTCTATGGATCCAACCACTATTGATCCTCGATGCTCAGATCCAACGAATCAGATCTGTACTTCTCCTAGATCTAATGGTTGTCCTAACTCCCGAAATGTACATTAGATCGAGGGATGAGAGCGACTTTGGACCTTCGTCCTTCGAGACTTCAAAACTTTTGACATTTGTTGGTGATGAAAATTCCAAATTAAATCTTCCGGAGTGACGTAGATTTCTTACGTCACTTGTTGATGTGTCACAATTCGAGTAGTTGTCACATGTCCCTCAGATTCATGATTTGCGCATACCTGAAGTGCCAATTCAACTTGACACTTGTCATTGTCTGATTGCGCCATGTGTCCTTGTTGACGTGGTATTCTGACGTGGTATACCAACTTGTTTTGCCACATGTCCTTGTAGACATGGTCTACTGACGTGGTTTTCCCTGATCTAACAGTCATTGCATTTTCTCCAGATCTGATGGTCCTTATTCATTTCGGATTTTGGGCTTCGGGTAATTTGACTTTCAAGTTGCCAATTATTTTGAATTGATATTCCCTCAACAATAACCTCCTCGCAACTTTTGACATGAACAATAACCTCCTCGTGAACTTTTGACGTGAACTTTCATCGATCATGTTATTAGATCGTTGGCTCGATCTATCTTCAGTTCTACTCTTCTAGCTTATCCTATTATTCCACTTAAAAGTGATCCAACGATTGTGAAGACACTTGAAGTAGATCAACGATCAAGTATGGTTGTGTAACCACAACTTGTGAGTGATTTAAATCGTCACCAAAACTCCGCAATTTAAATTTGTGCACTGTTGGTGAGTCAACCACAATCGTCGATCTTCAAGGCTATAAGATCTGACGGTCCTGACAAATTGTGGGATTGGAAATAGCACGATATTTAATTCTCCTTTCGATATTCGCAATATATCCCTGTCGTTGATCTGGTGATTTTGCATCCAACGTTCATGACTTAGTCCGACTTAATCTGATTGTTTGTTAGATCAACCACAATCGTCGATCTTTGGGTTTATGAGATTTGATGATCTAGACCAATTACGGGATTAGAACTAACGATTTTTTAATTCTTCTTTCTCTCTCTGCAATTCATCCCTGTCATTGATCTGGCTTGTATATCTAATGGTCATGATCCTCCAACCATCCTCAAGACCATGGTCACTTATATGACTGATGTCCGTAATATTAGAAAATCAACATGGTCAATTTCTTGATCAGACGGTTGTTGAGGCTTCTCACCCTGATCTTACGCTTTTCCTTCCGAGCTTTGATCTCTGCATACTATTCACTTTTCCTCCCGAGCTTATGATTTTCCTGTTCACCATCATCGTTGTTGTTCTTTCCATCAATGACAAGCACACTCTTCTTGTAAAAACATGCCAACAAAAGCAACATTGGAAATAAACAATTCAAGATTTTTGTAATCATCTCTTACTTTGACATCATTATCAACAAAATTTCTTGAATTCCTTCTATATTTAGATTCATCAAATTTCTTCTTCCTATAGTCCTTAGCAAAATGACTAGGCTTACGACAATAGAAGCATCCATCATTCCTCTTTACATTGGTTTCTCTTATTGGTTGTGCCATGCCTTGCTATGAATTTTCATGTGCCCTTCCTCCTATGTTACTCTCACATGGTCCTCCTATGTATCATTGTTTTCCTTTGTCTACCAATGCCAAATATAAACTCTCAAAACCAAAGTTAATATGTTTTCTTCATTGTTCCTCTCTCGAAAAAATACATGTCAATTCATCAAAAGTAGGTTATTTCTCTCTAGATTCAAGATTGGTATTAAATATTTGATATTCATCTAGCATACCATTCAAAGTTACAGTTACTAGATCTCTTCTTAAAATTTTCTCACCAATATCACCAAGCTTATAGATAAACTCTTTAATTCTAGAAAGAAAGTTACATATATTTTTGGTTTCCTCCATTTTAATTGAGACTAATTTTCTCTTTAAAAACAATGCTTGATTTGTATTAGTCATTTCATAGAAACCATTGAGTGTATCCCAAGTTTCCTTTAATGTATTACAATCCACAATGTGTGGAATAATGTTGTACTTGATGGACATTCTCAAGAGTACATTTTCCTTGGTTCCTATTTTCACCCAATCCACCATGTTTGGGGGTTGTAGGTTTGGATTCTTATCTATATAGAATCATCCAAACATTGTATGATTCCATTAAATTCTGAATTTTAAACTTTAATTTCACGAAATTTTGTCCATCTAACATAGTTGATTCGTTCAGATACAAATCAACCAATGAATTTTCCATCATAAATTAAAAAAATATTTAGTCAACAATTTTCCTCAATAAATAAAATAATTCGACACCTTCATATCTACACTTTCTTGTTGGTTGTTCTTTCTTCTACTAATGTATCTCAAAACATAGCATTTAATCAATACACTGATATATCCCTAATGAGAGTGATACCACAATGTTACTAGGGAAAAACTTGGCACTGACACGATTTCTTTGAGTGGATGCTTCCAATATGAGGATCCAACGTCCTTCTCATCACACACACAAATCGAATCCTATATGAAATGCAGGTTGCTTTCCCTATGACTTTTTGTGGGAATCTTGGGCCCTCTCTAACATATGTAGTTTACACACCCTGTGACACTTCTACAGAAAATGTAAATCACTTGCTATGAATATTATTTGTTTGTGGCTATCTCCACGCTGACGTTGATTGGGATCCTCTTTTATGCACAAGAAGATTTTGAACAACACTCATAGCAAAACATGCTAGCTTCAAGCAAGAATGAAATTTCTCATCTCCAAACAACTTCTTACAACAGACAAACATGTCTACAACCTCCTTTAAAAATTATCGACAGTAAGCCTCCTTCATGTTGGTAAATCCACAATAGTGATAGTGATGGATCCTTTGCATAGCTTTCAGTAGAGAGACCCACTTCAATGTCGATCTCATCCTAGCTCTCTGATACCAAAAAAAAATCCAACATGCAATTATTGAACATAGATCAAAATTCACTCACAAGAGAGATGAGATGAATTCTCACACACACTCACTGAATCATTTTTCTTGAAACATGGTACAATTTATAGAGAAATTCTAGTTAAATAGATTCCTCGAATAATCGATCTAAATTGTTGAATTATGTAGGAAATCGACACCTGACACCTACATTTTCCTTATATGACAATGCATTTCTAGATTTTATTCTAACACATAGATGTTTATTAAAATTATTTTTTTAAATGTAAAAGTGAATTTCAAGATCTTCTTATTACGCCGATAGGTGTCCCCCTATTGGAATCGATGGTTTAATGAACCTATTAATTACAAATTCATATCTTACGGTCAACAATTACAGATGTTGGCATATCCTTCCTCATCGCTCCAAATCAATGAATGAAATTTAATTTCATAACTTCCTTGCATTTATGAATGTGTATGTTTTCGTTGTTTACTTTTTCACATTTACTTAATAATATTAAGAAATTACTTCCCTTACCACTAATTTCCACGTTTAACTATTTAGCAAATATTAATGTATAAAATATTACATTTTTCCTACCTTTCGATTAACGCATCTGTGGTTAAGCTGGTTGGATGCACGTTCAGCTTGACATTCAATCAATGCACCTTTCAATTAATGCATCCATGGTTAAGTTGGCATGTTTAAGATGGATTCATGTTTTTCCTTCCTTTTAATTAACGCATCAGTGGTTAAGCTGACATTTGGATGCATGTTGGATGTCAGGTTTGGGTGGCTTTTCAAATTTTTCCCGGAGCCTGGGATGAATGGTCAGTTTATTTAAACACTCACTGCTGATACAAACTCGCTTTATTTGTTACTTTGAACCTTGTATGGAAATTAATATGGTACAAATCTTTTTTGAAATTTAGATTTTAGGTTTTTAGGAATTTGGATTGGGAATTAGTTTATATGATTTATTGATTAGATTTTTATTTGCATGCATAAACTATAAGCTAACGGGATTTTAGAATTGGAAGGTAAATTATCGACTGGGCAGGGTGAACTTGGCAGTGACTTGAAATCAGGTGAAGGCTTGAATTGAAATCAACAGTCCCGAAGAAAATGCACCCATTTTTAAGGCGAGAACGCCCTATAATATAATAGGCACCCGATCCTATTCAAATGAATACATGATTGAGTACGGTGCCTCCGGATAAAATACCAAAGGCAGGCATGAGCAAGATTAGTCACGGTTGGACCATTCTTTCACTTTGGGGAGCCGGAAAAGCATTCTAAATTAACTTATAATGTGTAATGCCAAATTTTTCCAAATGTCAAACTAATGCCCAAAGCAGAAAATTGAAGACGTAGGCCTGAACACAACCAAGAAAATTGAAATCGGTCGGAAATTGAAGTGTGCGTAGGGTGACCTTGGAAACAACAAAAATAATTTCTTCTAATGATTATTATGATTAATTATTATTAGGGTTAGGAAAATGATGAAAATACATTGCATTAGCAATGATTAATGATTAATAGGGTTGGGGCAATGATGAAAATACATTGCATTAAAAATGTAGAGTTAGAATGTTAAATAATTTACTAAGATGATATATTCAAAAAATAGATTGAATACTTGATTGTAAATGTTTGTACTTGGCAAACTTCAATTTCAATGTACTATATTTATTACTAAAAACAAATAGTGTACTATATTTATTATTAAAAAAAAAAAAAAAAATTATAATAAAATAGTTTTGAAGTTTTTAATATATTTTCACTATTTATAGAGGAGATGTGAAAGAATAAATTCTAACATTAATCCTTTTATTTTAATAAAAATGAAATTTAAAATTAATTGCAAAAGTGTATGTGGTGGTGCGAAATATTTCTAATAAAATAGTTTTCAAGTTTTTAAATACATTTTGATGAGTTATAAAGAAGATATGAAAGTAGTCACCTTTAAGAAAAACAAATTCTAACATTAATCCTTTAATTTTGAATTAAAAATGAATTCTAAAATTAAGTGTGTTCTACCATTAATCCTTTAATTATTTTTTTTAAGTAAGAAATATGATATATTAAAAACCTTCCAGAACCAAAGTGAAGTTCCAAAATACAGAGATAGTCATGCTATAATTACTGGACTGTCCCAACAGAGGGGAAACCAGTCCAGTCAGTAGAGTAGTCAGCATAAGTAATAAGATAGACTAAGAAGAAAAACGCCCTAGATAGCCTGGTCATCAGTTGAAACTAAAAACAGCTAACAAGATCTCAGATAACACTAAAGGCCTAGACATCTAGCATATAACCTGGCCAGGTGTCGTGGAAGTCCTCGGCCCAAGGTTCCTCCTCGACATATGTCACCTGGTCCGCCCATTGCACCTCGACCTTCTCTTTTCTTGCGGTTCCCTCGGCATATTTCGTGGTATCCTGCATCGGTCACTCTGCTGAGTTCACCTCCACAGCCATGGTCTCGTGCCCAGCCTGTTACATCCCGAACTCTGTTGAGTGCTGCTTCGTGACGTTTCCACCATCGGTAGCTGCACAGGGTTCCTGCACTGAAGTCGCTCTTGTCGGGTCCGAGTGGAAAGCCTCGTGCATGGAGGAGAGAAGCTGAAGAAGGACCTCAACCTTTTCATCTGTGGTTTGCAAGCGAAATTGAAGGTCCTCCATCCCCTGGTGGAGTTCAAAGACCAAGCCGTAAAGAATGGCCAGGCTTTCTTTAAGCTGCTCGCCATTGAAGGAGTCAGAGGATGGATGCCCAGTGTTCCCAGGCTTACGCGGAGGAAGAGGCTCACCTTCTAAGTTCCTTAGAGAGTCCAAGACTAGTATAAGAGCCGACTCAGCCACAGGCGGGGTGAGAAGGAGACGCGAGGGGGAACTCAGCGTCCAGGGGATGATTGCTAGACAGTTGAGCTGCGTAACCGGCGGAGCGGGAGAGGGAGTAATGTAAGGCTCGGGCTGGAGGGGAGGAGAGGAGAATATGGAGGGTGAGTCGGGAGGTGAGACCGAAGGCCGACGGGGTTTCCATTTAGAACCCCTCCGCGACCTCCCCCTTGGTCGTGGCATAATGTTCTTCTTGTAGCTGGCCGCAGAGACAAGGTGCACCAGGCAGAGGCAGAAGGCCTGGAGGTGAATAGGAGCTGCAACGAGCCGAAGAATTCTAGCAGGACCAAGCCATGGAAGCAAAGGGAGGAGCCCTTCGGACTGCAAGCAGAGACGAGGAACACACAACAGTAGTCGAGCCATGCGAAGACGCACATAAAGAGAGGGAGAGTGCATTAATGCACTTTCATGTCGTATTGAGAGCTAGTTAAAGCTAGAGGAGGGTGGCGAGCGATGGCACGAGCTCGTCACATGGCTCCATGCCCCGGTGGATGGTGCCTGCCTCCGTTGTATGACATGTGGGCCGCACTAACACCCCATTCAGGGGAGCATCCACCATTCCAGCTTTGCAGATACAATGTTGTAGAATCGGGTGATCAAGTTCCAGAGTTGAGTTGCATAGGAGTTTCGGCCCTCTCCATTTGGTGCCCAGATTAGCCAGTTCATTCGCAACTTGATTCCCCTTCCTCCTGATGTGGGCAGGAATGATAGCCAGATTCGGTCGTAGTAAATCGGCCATGATCTGTAGCCCATGTAAAATTCTCCAGCTAGGCGATATTCTGTCCGGGTTGGCTTCATTTAAAATTCTCTACAACAAGTTGATGATGATTTGAGAATCCCCCTCAACGATTAACTTGGTGAAATCATTTTTGATGGCTATTTGCAGTCCCTTGATAAGACCCCGAAGTTCAGTTGCATTTTTCGTGGAATGACCGATGGAGCCTATGCTTATGAGAAGGATGTGCCCATGATGGTCACGAAAGACTATTCCGAAGCCTGCAGCGCCTGGATTTCCCTTAGAGGCCTCGTCAAAATTGATCTTGATGAAATCCTCTAGGGGAGGAGACCAAAAGTAGGGGATGCTAGAAGGGGGGGTCAGAGGAGAGGAGGGGAGAGCCGGAGGGGAAGGGAGTGGAGTCCAATGCCGAAGGATGGGGAGTTCGGAGGGAATGCTAGTCAAGTCTGCGTCGGACCAATTCTGAAGGTGGAGAGTTTCCAAGATGTTGCGATAGCATTGATGCCAGCACTGTTGCCACGGGAGGGATAAACTTCTGAAGAGTCATGTATGCCTTTCTTTCCAAGTTTGCCAAAGGATAAATCCTGGTAGAAGTTGCCAAATATGATTGAGAAGGGGGGAGTGGAAAGCTTGGTCCCTCCAGTGCGTAATGGTTTCGAGGATGTTGTCTCTGTGGCGGTCCGAGGTGCGCATGATAAGCGTCGCTTGATCCCAGATTTGAGCGGTGTAATGGAAAGAATTTAGAAGATGGTTCATGGTTTCCTCTGCCTCTCCACAAAGTATGCATAAAGAGGGCCCAACAAAGCCTCTTTTTGAGAGGTTGTACCAGGTTAGGATGCTTGAATGGGTGAAAAGCTAGAGGAAAAGGGTGATTTTTGGCGAGTGTTTAAGACTCCAGAGTTTGTGCCAAACTTTCATATCCGGAAGGGGGTCTAATTGAGTTTTGAGCTGGTACGCATCCCGCATGCTAAAGGTGCCCTGTGGCTTGTATCCCCACCGCAGGATATCCTCCCCTGCAATTTTGGGAATTTTCCGTTTGGCCATCTCTTCTTGCCAAGGTGCCAGATCCACATGCGCCTCCAAGTTGATGTGTTTCCTGTCCAAGTACCAACAGTTCCAGGTGTCCCCCAGGGGATTGTCCTGCCAATAGTCAGCTACTTTTTTCAGGCCTACCCGTAGAGCTTGGGTGCAGATGTTGGGGGCCCAATCCTCAGTGCCCAGAACTAGCCATTGTTGCCAGGAGTCTTTCCAAAAAAGAGCAGTCTCTCCATTTCTGATTTCTCAGAAGGCATGTCGAGTCACCAGCTGTCTGTTCAGCTTGGCCACTGTCCAAATTAAGGAGCCTGGGTTATCCCCATTCCAATGAATTAGGTTCTTCTCTGCCACATTTGGAGCGTATTTCTGCCTCCAAAGTCTGGCCCAAAGATCCTTAGGGATTTTTAACCATCACAACCAAATTTTGGCACTTAGAACCCTATTCATTATGTAGGGATCCCATAATCCCAAGCCTCCTTGCTCCTTGGGGCGACAGATTTTATCCCAGCTGACTAACACTATTTTCTTCCCTGTGTTGAGGCCTTTCCAAATGAAGTTTCTTTGTAGGCTTTTAATAGTTGTGAGGATGAATTTAGGGGTGACCAACGTGGAAAAGAAATAGATCGGAAGGGCCTGAAGAACAGCCTTGAGGAGAGTAAGACGACTGGGAAGGTTTAAGGCTCTGAAGATCCAAGAGGAGAGCCTCTTGGAGAAGGAGGAAAATAGGTGTTCCTAGGAAGAGTTCCAAAGGGCATTACCAATCAAGGGGATGCCAAGGTATTTGGATGGAAGGGAGCTTCTATTGAAACCTAGGATACCAGAGATATGGCACTGGATTGGAGGGGGCGTGTTGAAGAAAAATATTTGGGACTTATCCTTGTTGCAGTCCAGACCTGAGGCATCTGAGAAGGTTTGGAGGATATCCAGGAGAGAGTTGGATTCCCGGACCATAGGGCTTCCCATCAGGAGGGTGTCGTCAACAAATTGACTATGCGAGATAGGAGGGGAGATGTCGTGCAAGGGTAGACCTGTCAGAAGGTTGTTTTCAATTGCTGCATGGATGGAACGGCTAAGACCTTCGGCTAGGATGATGAAGAGGAAAAGGGAGAGGGGATTTCCCTGTCTAATCCCTCTGGAGGGGGAGAAGGGTTGCGAGGGAACACCATTAATGAGAAGAGAGAATAACACTGAGGAGGTTAGATTCATGATCCAAGTTACCTAGGTCTGATCAAAACCAAAAGCCAGAAGCATTGCTCGCATATATTCCCATCTTATATTATCAAAGGCCTTAGAGAGGTCTAATTTGACGAGCATACCTAGTGTTTTGGTCTTCTACAGAGAGTGGATCACTTCATGGGCTAGGATGACATTGTCCAGGATTTGTCTACCCTCAACATAACCTGATTTCTCCGGGGATATGATTGTCGGTAAGATAGGTTTGAGTCTCCTGGCTATCACTTTTGTAAGGAGTTTGTAGATGAAATTGCACAAAGCTATAGGCCTGAACTGCTTGGGGTGATCTGCCTGCCCCTCTTTGGGAACTGAGGTGAGGAAGGTAGCATTGAGAGCCTGGAGGACCTGTCCAGTGGCCCTAGATTCTTCCAGAATTTCCCAAACCTCCGTCCTGATCATCGGCCAACAATGGTGGAAAAAGTCGCTAGTGAAACCATCAGGACCAGGAGCCTTGCATTTAGGGGTGTCCTGAAGCGCTTGGTCCACTTCCTCGATTGTGAAGGGCCGGAGAAGAGCTTTGTTTTTCTCCTGGGTAACGAGGGTGGGCACATGCCACGTTACCTTGTTGATGACCTCATGTCTGTCCGGGAGGGGTTCTGTAAGGAGGTTTTGAAAATAGCCAATCAAAGTTGTTTCCATGTCACCATGGGAGTGAATGGTGTCCCCGTCATTGGAGATGAGATGCGTGATCTTATTGGAGTTCCATCTTTGGATAACAGTTCTATGAAAGAATTTGGTATTGCATTCCCCTTCCTTGACCCATTGGATACGCGATTTTTGTTTCCATAAGATCTCTTCTTGTCTTTTCCTGGCTTCGAGCTGTTGATTTACTTTTATTTCATGGGCTTTTAGCTCATTTGTTAACCCCTGCAGTTTGATCTAATGTTGACTCTCACCCATTTGTTCTGACAGCTATTTTTTGGAGTCGAAGATATTGCCAAAGGTATGCTTGTTCCAAAGTTTGAGAGTTTGCTTGAGATTCTTTAACTTTTTTTGGAATCCGTACATTTTGGATCTGCGAGGGACCTCGGCCTCCCTCCACCAATCCTGGATATTTGCTCGAAAATCAGGGTGGTCAAGCCAGAACTATTCAAACCTGAAGGGTTTCTTACCAGGAGTGACTGGGACATCCACCCATAGCTGTAAAGGCCAATGATCTGAGCCAGATAAATTCAAGATCGTAGACTCCGTTGCCATACCTTCCATCATAAGTGATTCAGAGATGAGGAATCAATCTAGTTTGCAAGCAATTTGGTGAATTCTAGTCCTTCTGTTCATCCAAGTGTGAATGCCATTGCTGGCCTCTAGATCTATAATGTGAAGATCGTCTATGAGGCTATTGAAGTCACTGGAGTCCCAATCCAGTCGTCTTGATCCTCCTTTTTTTTCCTCCAGGCTATGAATGATGTTGAAATCTCCACCAATAGTCCATTTGTTATACTGTGTTAGACTAGATACGTAACTCAAGCTCCTGAGGAAGGCCTGCTTATCCCTTGGACTGGTCAGGCCGTAGACATTGGTCAGGTGTTCGGGCTTGTTTGAGCCTATGAGCCTATAATCTGCTATGATGGACCATTTGGTAGTGAGGAAATTTTCTAGCAGCACTGCATTGATGTTCCATAGAATAACCAGTCCATCGGCTATGCCCGTGGAATCTATTGAAGCCACTACCCCTTGCTTCCAGCAGTAGGGAAGTAGCCTATCGATGTCTTCTGAAGTGCATTTTGTTTCCTGTAAAAGTACTATGTCTAGTTTTCCCACTAGGATCAGATCCCGTAGCATTTTTTGCTTGCTACATCCATTGAGGCCTCTGATATTCCATGAGATGATCTTCATAATGACTGGGGGGTGGGGAGAGGAGGGAAGCTATCCGAGATCAAGTGGATTTATCCCAAGTTTACCATAAAGTTTCCTATTTCTTGTATGAGTTTGTTGGTGGATTTTCTCCCCCTTTTCTTTTCGTCTTTCTGAGTTTTATTTGGGTTTTTTGACTTATTGCCCTGGATTCCTAGGGCTTTGCTAGCTTGAGCTGAGGACATAGCTAAGGAGTTGAGAAAGACCTTGTGTACCTTCTGTAGTTGATCCCTGGGTATAGTGTAGAGTTTTTGAGGCCTGTAGGCGTGCTCGAGGTGCTACAGATCCACCCCGGCTAGGTCTTGCTCCTCCAGCTCCATATCTGCCTCCCCGTTGTCTGTTTCCTGCAATTCTTGTGGATCCTGAGCAATGTTAAGGGGAGGGAGATCAGACTCCTTACCCTAGGGGGCCCGTTCAGTTCCTTGGCATGTGGACTAAGGTACATTGTCCGGAGGTGGTACATTTGGGTTCGCAGGGGTTGTGGGGTTTTCTAGTTGATCTTGTAAGATTGCAAACTTATTGCTGGTTGAGGGATCTTTACTTACCTGGGTTGTTTGTTTTCTTCCAACTTGTCATCTTTTCCCCGTTGGTTGTACAAAGTCGTCCTTATCCTTGCCTCTTTCTGGGTTCCCTTCTTTGTGAGCCATGTTGAGAGGGCACTCTCTGAAGAGGTGACCATGTTCGTGGAATTTCCTGCATCGGAATGGGATGTGTTCGTAGTCAATGGTTTGGGACCAGTCCTCATCATGGTATTCCAGTGTGATGGATCCTGGGAGAGGTTTAGCTATGTTCGGGTACACACAGATTCGTGCATAAGAGGTATAGCGTCGCTGCTTGGTGGCTTGAGAGGACTTGACATAGATGCCAATGGTGTTGCCAATGTCGGCCAATACTTCCTCCAGCCAGAATTCCTAGGGCAGAGAGTATAATCTAATCCATACCGATGCGTGGGCAAAGTCTTCCTTCTCAGAGCTGAACTTCTCAGTCTAGAATCTTAAAAAGAGTCCTGTCGAGTTGTAGAAGTATGGCCCCCCATCAAAGATGCGATTGCGATCCTCAAGGTTGTGGAGGATGATTGTGAAGAACCCCTTGGAACCCAGTTGCAGCTCATAGTGACCTTTTGGTTTCCACCAGTGTTGTATCCACTTGATCAGATCACGCTCAGAAGGCCATATCCCTAGAAATTTTCCCACCACGGCATAGTCTCGCATGTATTGCTTCTGCTCTTCTATGCATGGTGAGCTGATAACATATTTTGGGGCCTGTGGTGCCTGTGGGATGCATTTACCTGGCATCCATGGAGTTGACGCCGTTGCAGGGACAGTCTCTTTAGCTGGATCTATGTCCATCTCCCGATCCTTGAAGGTTCCTTCCGCTAGAAGCTTCCCGCACAAGTCTGTTGGTGGCTCAAAAGTCAGTCGTTTCGCCCCTTCTGTAGGGTTTCCATTTGTCATGATTTGGCTATAGGAGACACCCGTCGACTCCCCCTCCCTGCGAATCATGAGCCCTAGCGGGGCAGTCATTGTGGTAGCACAAAACAAAGCTGCGGAGAAGCCCTAAACCCTCGTCGCAGAGATCTTTTATGAGAAATGAATATTAATCCTTTAATTTTGAATAAAAATTGAATTCAAAAATTAATTATAGAAATGTATGTGGTGGTGAGTGCATTAGAGTTTGTATTAAGACAAGTGATAATATTTTCCACTAAATTGCCTCTTATGAGGTAGAGGACTTTTTGGTTATAAGTTTTTTTTTTCATTTTTTTTTCTTTCTTTATGAGAGTAGAAAACCATGTACTATGGGCCCACATTAGGGGTTAGTGTAATGTGGGTCATTCATTTGTCTCACCAATCCACAATAAGAATAGGGTAGAGTTATTTCTATTATAATTTGTATTAGGGTTACTAATAATACATTATTGCATTAAGTGATTATATATTATATTATTAATATTAAGTGTTAATGTAATATGGACAATTTATTATATTAATGATTATTAATAATATTATTAATGGATATTAACAATGGTCATAATTAATATAGGGGGATTAGTTATTATTAATATACTTATTAACTATATTATAAAAGGGGTACCTTAAGTGTATGTATGTATATTATACATACATACTCTATATACAATAATTATTAATTAATCTTAATAATTAACCATGTCAACAATAATGTGTTAACAATATATTAAGGTCGATGTAGTTAGGGCTATGGTTATTAGGGTTATTAGGGTTAGGGTTATTAGGGTTATTATGATTAGTGTTAGTGCCATATTAGAACAATACTAAACTTTGGTCCACATCAAGCTCAACCATGGTTAACCTTAGTCAACCATGGCAAACTATACTCAAGCATGGGAAAACCATAGTCAAGTTTATTTTCTATCAATGTCTTTAGAACAAGAAAAAATCATCATCTGTAAAGTTAAAGATTATTTTCTATCGATGTCCTTAGAACAAGTATGACTCTAAGTTTCATTCTATGTAATACATCACATCGGTTCAAATTTCCTATCTTTGTGAGAAAGGAAACACCTTGTAATATTGTTTGAAAAATCCTGGACAAAACTTCCTTTTAAAAACATGTCAAACATAAAGTAACATTGTCATGTGAAAAAAATAACTCAACATTTCCATTTCATGAGAAAAAACAAATGTTGCAACACGAGGAACACAGTAATGTTGCAATTTGACAAGCATAATAGAGTCACAATCTAGCAAACATAGTAACATCACAATGTCACAAACATAGCCTTGTAATTCCAATGTCATGAACATATCCCATATGTCGCAATGTGACGAACATCGCCATATTGTCGCAATCTGATGAACATAGTAGCGTCACATTATGACACACATAGTAACGTTGCAATGTGACAAACATAGCCCTATCGTTGCAATGTGAAAATCATAGCCCCATCATTGCAATGTGATGAACATGCCCATAATTTGTAATATTTTTTGAAAAAACTTGGACAAAACTTCCTTTTCAAAACATGTGAAACATAAATCAACCTTGTCATGTGAAAAAAATAACTTGACGTTTCCATTTCATGAGAAAAACCAAATGTTGCAACATGAGGAACATAGTAATGTTGCAATTTGACAAGCATAGTAGCATTAGAATGTAGCAAACATAGTAACATCACAATGTCCCAAACATATCCTTGTCATCGCAATGTCACGAACATATCCCATCTGTCGCAATGTGACGAACATAGCCATATCGCCGCAGTGTGATGATATAATAGAATCACATTCTGACAAACATAGCAACGTTGCAATGTGGCGAACATAGCCTTATTGTCACAATGTGACAAAAATAGCCCCATCATTGCAATAAACATGCCCATATTTTTTTAATGTGATGAACATATCCTTGTCGTTGCAATACGATGAACATATCCTCATCGTCACAATGTGTGGTTTACTCAAATGTTTCAACATGAGGAACATAGTAATGTTATAATTTGAAAAACATAATAGAGTCATAAGATGGCAATCATAGAAACATTGCAATGTTAAAAACATAGCTTTGTCATCGCAATGTCATGAACATATCCCATTTGTCGCAATGTGACGAACATAGCCACGTCGCAATGTGACAAACATAGCAGTGTCACATTCTGACAAACATAGTAACGTCACAATGTGGTGAACATAGCCCTATCGTCTCAATGTGACAAACATAGCCTCGTCATTACAATGTGATAAACATGCCCATATTTTCACAATGTGATGAACATATCCTCGTTGTTGCAATGTGATGAACATTTCTCATCGCCGCAATATGTGGTTTACTCAAATGTTTCAACATGAGGAACATAGTAATGTTGTAATATGAGGAACATAGTAGAGTCATAATATGATAATCATAGTAACATTGAAATGTTAAAAACATAGCCTTGTCATTGCAATGTGATGAACAAATCCTAGTCGTTGTAATGTGACAAACATAAACATATTGTCACAATCTATTGAACATAGTAGCGTCACATAATGAAAAACATAATAACGTTGCAATGTAATGAACATACTCATGTCGTCTCAATGTGACAAACATAGCCCTATCCTCCCAATGTGATGAACATAACCTTGCCATCCCTATGTGATGAACATAACCTCATTGTTTGAAATGGATTAATTTTGGCATGAAATGCGATCGGAGATATAATAAAGAAATGCACAGAGATATCACATATATTAAATAAGATAACATAAATGTATTAGAGATGAAACCATAAACACATATATACAGTAATACACAATTTCTATTAATGAAAGAAATGTATAGAGACTATAAAAATACAGAGTGAAAGACTCACTAGAATGGTGGCAGCTTATCTCTGAGAAGAGATGTGACGGATACTCGCATTCGCAAGAAGATGGTTACATTGAGGCTCTAAAGGCCATTTTACAATAAAAATGAATGCCAAAAACCCTAGACATCCAAAAACCTAACACTAGGAGATGAATCGCCAAAAGTCATGCAGGCCCTGTTTGGGTAAGTGAGTACATCAACTTCCCGGGGTCGTAACTTTTGCATACGATCTTTGTTTTAGGCGTGTGATAGCTCTTTGGAAAATTATTGTCGAGGTGATTCATTTTGGGGGATCAATAATGCCTTCAAATATCATTGAGAATCTTGATCTCGAAAAACCTTCATTTGGGCCCTCAAAATGGCCCAAGAAGTTAAAAACTGCTAAAATTAGTAAATTGCCAAAATTGCCAGAAAACTGTTTTGAGCCAGTCGAAAAAGGTGGGTGGCCACCAATATCCACCTAGATCAATCCTCCCTCCTTAGGAAGCAATGGTCTCCATTGCGTTGAGTTCCCGGGGGAGAGGGAAAAGCGTTTGTTGAATATGCATCTTGGTGAGTTGCTTGCCTTGCTGGAGACATCGCGTTGTTCAGATTGTGGAAGTTTGTCACGAACCTATTGAGGTTGAGGCCCTTCAACAAGTCGGGCTACAAGAGAGGATGATGTGTAGAAGAAATCTCTTCACTTTTTTGCAACCTTGTCGACTTTCTTTTGTTTGATAGAAGGTGTTTGGGGCGAGGCTGTAGTGGTTGCAGTGTCCTTCTGTTCTCCTTTTGAATAGATTGTGAAGAAGCTAAATTTTGCAGTATGAGATAATACCTTGTGGCACTTTTTAGGTGGAATAGTAGTTGGAACTACCTATGGTATTCTGTAGAGATCACCCCCCTGAGAAACAATGACACTGCGGGGTCAAGACTCATAAACAACATGGTGCTTCCACATATATGGTTCGCCCAAGAGAACATCACAGACATCCAGTGGGGCAACATCACATAATGCCTCATCCTTGAGGGGTTGGATGCCGTATGAGAATAGACATTGTTGGCTGACATAGAAATCTCGTCCTTGGCAAAGCCACCCGATGTTGTATCGTTGCGGGTGTGTTGTTGTCGACAAGCCCAACTGTTTGACGACCTCTACTAAGATGAGGTTCTTCTGGCGTCCTCTATCAACAATAAAATGCAGCGGGGTCCCCTTCACCCACATCTGTGAATTAAAAAGGCGCTCCCCCTCTTCAGGATCTGTTGGTTCTTCTGGTTGAATTGTTGTAGTCGCAACAATAGCAGTGGAGTCTGCATCAATGATCTGTCCTTTACCATTATTTTCAGAATCAGATTTTGAATCAGGGTTCGAATCTTTGTCTTTGATCTCGGCCACCAATGACTATTTTGAGCGACATTCATCGGTGTTCTACCAAGGCAGTTTGTGGAACTCACACCATTTTCTAGTGTCCTTCTTTGTCTTCCCATGACCCTTCTTTTCCTGTGTCTTGGATTGGTTTTTGGGAGACTGTTTGTTAGGTCTGTCTTTGTCATACTTTGGTTGTTGCAGATTTGCAAACCTGAACTCCCGTTTTTTCTGGTGATTAAATTTTTTCTCGATTTTAACAGCATATCGATAAGTAGCACTAAGTGATGAGATGTCCAGAAAATTCATTTTAGTCTGGATGTATATTTGTAGATCCCCACGATATTTCAGAAACAAATGTTGCTCGGAGTCTTTGATACCCAGCTTGGTGTGAAAGGTATGGAAGGTATTGGTGAACTCTGTAACTGCTTGGCCCCTCTCTTCCCGCAGTGTGGTGCATCTCATGTACTGGTCCTCATAGTTTCCAACAAGGTAATATTGTTCCTTTACCGCATCCACAAAAAAATCCCAAGTGGGATTGGCCCTGTATATTCCAGACTCCTCTGTGGAACTTTTCTCCTAGTAATTTTCCCACCAATGTTTGACATGAGGGAGAGCCTTAAGGAGTGCGAAGGTGATCTTTTCTTTTTTGGAAAAATTATGAACAGAGAAATAACCTTCCATAAGAGTTAACCATTTTTCTAGGGCTTCTACATCTATCTGTCCTTAAAATATAGGAATATCAAAATTAACTTGTACCTTGAAAGGCGAGGTGCCTCCAAAGTGGTCACTTGATGAATATGCTCCTATTTTTATCGGCAGGCATTGAAGGATGAGGGAAATATTCTCCATCATTTCGTCCCTCTGTTGCGTGAGAGCTTGCTCAAGCAATAAATTGATAGGATCGTCTGCTCCATCGTTTTTATTTTCTTCTACAATTGAGGGTTTCTTGGGTGTCTGAGAGAGATTGTCTTCAAGAGAGATAATCTCGAGACCCAACTTGGTATACTCGGACCTCGTCAGAGTCATGCACTGAAAAAATGATCAAGAGCAGCATGCTCTGATACCACTGATCCATATTAGTTTCAGAACGAAATGTGAGAAAAGATATAATAAAGAAATGCATAGAGATATAGCATATATTCAATAAGATAACATAAATGTATCATATATGAAACCATAAACACAGATATACAACAATACACAATTTCTATTAATGAAAGAAATGTACAAAGACTGTAAAAATACAGAGTGAAAGACTCGCTAGAATGGTGGCAGCTTATCTCTGAGAAGAGATGTGACGGCTACTCGCATTCACAAGAAGATGGTTACATGGAGGCTCTGAAGGCCTTTTTACAATAAAAAATAATTCCAAAAACCCTAGACATCCAAAAACCTAACCCTAGGAGATGAAGCACGAAAAGTCATGTGGGCCCCGTTTAGGTAAGTGACTACGTCAACTTCCCCGGGTCATAACTTTTGCATACGATCTCTGTTTTAGGTGTGTGATAGATCGTTGGAAAGGTATTGTCAAGGAGATTCATTTTGGGGGATCATTGGTGCCTTTAGATATCACTAAGAACCTCGATCTCGAAAAACCTTCATTTGGGCCCTCAAAATGGCTCCAGAAGTTAAAAACAGCTAAAAATAGTAAATTGTCAAAAAACTGTTTTGAGCCAGTCAGAAAAGGTGGGTGGCCACCGATATCCACCTGGATCAATCCTCCCTCCTTAGGAAGCAATGTTATCCATTTCGTTGAGTTCCTAGGGGAGAAGGAAAAGTGTTTGTTGAATCTGCATCTTGGTGAGCTGCTTGCCTTGCTGGAGACGTCAGACTAATTAGTTTGTGGAAGTTTGTCATGAACCTGTTGAGGTTGAGGCCATTCAACAAGTCAGGCTACATGAGAGGACGATGTGTCGAAGGAGTCTTTGTGCTTTGCTGCAACCTTGTTGACTTGCTTCTGTTTGATAGAAGGTGCTTGGGGCAAGGCTGTAGTGGTTGCAGTGTCCTTCTGTTCTCCTTTTGAAAAGATTGTGAAGAAGCTATATTTTGCAGTATGAGATACTACCTTGCAACACCTTTTAGGTGGATCAGTAGTTGGAACTACCTCTGGTATTCTATAGAGATGACCCCCTAGAGAAACAATGACACTACGGGGTCGAGGCTCATAAACAGCATGGTGCTTCCACATATATTATTGTCCCAAAAGAACCTCATAGACATCCAGTGGGGCAACATCACATAATGCCTCATCCTTTAAGGGTTGTATGCCGTATGAAAATCAACATTGTTGGCTGACACGGAGATCTTGTCCTTGGCGAAGCCACCTGATGTTGTATGGTTGTGGGTGTGGTGTTGTCGACAATCCCAACTGTTTGATGACCTCTGCTGAGATGATGTTCTTTTGGCTTCTGTTATCAACAATAAAATGCAGTGGGGTCCCCTTCACCCACATCTATGAATGAAAAAGGTACTCGCCCTCTTCAGTATTTTTTGGTTCTTCTGGTTGAATTGCTATGGTCGTGACAATAGAAGTGGGGTCTGCGTCAATGATCTGTCCTTTATCATTATTTTCAGAATCAGATTCTGAATCAAGGTTCGGCTCTTTATCTTTGATCTCAACCACCAATGATTGTTTTGAGTGACATTCATCAATGTTGTGCCAGGGGATTTTGTTGAACTCGCACCATTTTCCTGTGTCCTACTTTGTCTTCCCGTGACCCTTCTTTTCCCATGTCTTGGATTGGTTTTTGGGAGAATGTTTGTTAGGGTCGTCTTTTTCATACTTCGGTTGTTGTGGATTTTCAGACCCAAACTCCCGTTTGTTCTGGTGCTTAAAGTTATCCTCGATTTTAACAACTTATCGATAAGCAACACTGAGTGATGAGATGTCCAGAAAATCTATTTCAGTCTGGATGTATCTGTGTAAAGCCCCACGATATTTCAGAACCAAATGTCGCTCAGAGTCTTTGATACCTAGATTTCTTTCACAAGTTATGGAAGGTATTGGTGAACTATGGAACTTCTTGGCCCCTCTCTTTCCATAGTGTGGTCCATCTCATGTACTAGTCCTCATAGTTTCCAACAGGGTAATACTTTTCATTTACCGCATCTACAAAAAAATACCAAGTGGTATCGGCCCCGTGTATTCTAGACTCCTCTGTGGAACTTTGCTCCTAGTAAGTTTCCCATCAATGTTTGACATGATGGAGATCTTTAAGGAGTGCGAAGGTGATCTTTTATTTGTCGAAAAAGTTGTGAACAGAGAAATAACCTTCTAACAGAGTTAACCATTTTTCTAGGGCTTCTGCATCTATCTGTCCTTCAAATACAGGAATATCAAAATTAACTTGTACTTTGAAAGGAGAGGTTCCTCCAAAGTGGTCGCTTGATGAAGATGTGCATGTTTTTATCAGCAGGCATTGAAGGATGTGGGCAAAATTCTCCATCATTTCATCCCTCTGTCATGTGAGAGCTTGCTCAAGCAACAGATTGATAGGATCGTCTGATCTGTTGTTTTTCTTTTCTTCCACCATTGAGGGTTTATTTCGTGTGAAAGAGAGATTGTCTTCAAGAGAGACAAGCTCGAGACCCAAATTGCTATACTCGGACCTCATGGGGGACATGCACTGAAAAAATGATCAAGAGCAACCTACTCTGATACCATTGATCCAGATTATTTTCGTCACGAAATGTGAGCGGAGATATAATAAATAAATGCACAGAGATATCACATATATTCAATAAGATAGTATTAATGTATCAGAGATGCAACCATAAACATACATATACAGTAATACATGATTTCTATTAATGAAAGAAATGTACAGAGACTGTAAAAATAAAAAGTGAAAGACTCGCTAGAATGGTGACAGCTTATCTCTGAGAAGAGATGTGACAGCTACTCGCATTTGCAAGAAGATGGTTACAATGAGGCTCTGAAGTCCTTTTTACAATAAACATAAATTCCAAAAAACCTAGACGTCCAAAAACCTAATACTAGGACATGAAGCGCCAAAAGTCATCTGGGCTCCATTTCCGTAAGTGAGTACATCAACTTCCCGAGGTTGTAACATTTGCATACGATCTCCGTTTTAGGAATTTGATAGCTCATTGGAAAGGTATTATCGAGGAGATTCATTTTTGGGGCTGAATCATTCATTCAACTATCATTTATAATCTCTATCTCGAAAAACCTTCATTTGGGCCCTTAAAATTGTCCCGGAAGTTAAAAACTGCTAAAAATAGTAAATTGTCAAAATTGCCAGAAAATTGTTTTGAGCCAGTCGGAAAAGGTGGGTGGCCACCAATATCCACATGGATCAATCCTCCCTCTTTAGTAATAAATGGTCTCCAATGCGTTGAGTTCCTGGGGGAGAGGGAAAAGTGTTTTTTGAATCTGCATCTTGGTGAGCTGTTTGCCTTGTTGGAGACTTCACACTGCTCAGTTTGTTGAAGTTTGTCACGAACCTGTTGAGGTTGAGGTTGTTCAACAAGTCAGGCTACATGAGAGGATGATATGAATAAGGAATCTCTGCACTTTGTTTCAACCTTGTCGACTTGCTTCTGTTTGATAGAAGGTGCTCGGGGCGAGGCTGTAGTGGTTGTAGTGTCCTTCTGTTCTCCTTTTGAACAGATTGTGAATAAGATAAATTTTGTAGTATGAGATACTACCTTGTGACACTTTTTAGGTGGAACAATAGTTGGAACTACCTATGGTATTCTGTAGAGATGACCCCCAAGAGAAACAATGACACTACGAGGTCGAGACTCATAAACAACATGGCACTTCCACATATATGGTTGGCCCAAAAGAACATCACAGACATCCAGTGGGGAAACATCACATAATTCCTCATCCTTGAAGGGTTGGATGTTGTATGAAAATCAACATTGTTGGCTGACATGGATATCTTGTCCTTGGCGAAGCCACCCAATGTTGTATGGTTGTGTGTGTGGTGTTGTCGATAACCCGAACTGTTTGATGACCTCTACTGAGATGAGGTTCTTCTGGCTTCCGCTATCAACAATAAAATGCAGTGGGGTCCCCTTCACCCACATCTGTGAATGAAAAATTTGTTCCCCCTCTTCAGGATCTGTTGGTTCTTCTAGTTGAATTGTTGCAGTCGCGAAAATAGCAGTGGGGTTCACGTCAATGATCTGCCCTTTACCATTATTTTCAGAATCAGATTCTGAATCAGGGTTCGCCTATTTTTCTTTGATCTCGGCCAACAATGAATGTTTTGAGTGACATTCATCGGTGTTGTGCCAGGGGATTTTGTGGAACTCACACTATTTTCCAATGTCCTTATTTGTCTTCCTGTGACCCTTATTTTCATGTGTCTTGGATTGGTTTTCGGGAGAATATTTGTTAGGGCTGTCTTTTTCATACTTCAGTTGTTGCGGATTTGCAGACCCGAACTCCCATTTGTTCTGGTGCTTAAATTTCTTCTCGATTTTAATAGTATATCGAGAAGAAGCATCGAGTGATGAGATGTCCAAAAAATCCATTTCAGTCTGGATGTATCTGTGTAGATCTCGACGGTATTTCAGAACCAAATGTTGCTCGGAGTATTTGATACCCAGCTTGGTGCGCAAGGTATGGAAGGTATTGGTGAACTCCAGAACTGCTTGGCCGCTCTCTTTTTGTAGTGTGGTCCATCTCATGTACTGGTCCTCATAGTTGCCAACAGGGTAATACTGTTCCTTTACCGCATCCACACAAAAAATACCAAGTGGGATCGACCCCGTATATTCCAGACTCCTCTGTGGAACTTTTCTCCCAATAATTTTCCCACCAATTTTTGACATGAGGGAGAGCTTTAAGGAGTGCGAAAGTGATCTTTTCTTTGTCGAAAAATTTGTGAACAAAGAAATAACATTCTAGCAGAGTTAACCATTTTTCTAGGGATTCTGCATCCATCTGTCCTTCAAATACAAGAATATCAAAATTAACTTGTACCTTGAAAGGCAAGGTTCCTCCAAAGTGATCGCTTGATGAAGATGCACCTGTTTTTATCGACAACTATTGAAGGATGTGGGAAAAATTCTCCATCATTTCATCCCTATGTCGTGTGAGAGCTTGCTCAAACAACAGATTGATAGGATCGTCTGCTCCGTCATTTTTATTTTCTTCCGCCATTGAGGGTTTCCTAGGTGTGCGAGAGAGATTGTATTCAAGAGAGACAAGCTCGAGACCCAACTTGCTATACTCAGACCTCATCGGGGACATGCACTAAAAAAACGATCAAGAGCAGCCTGCTCTGATACCACTGATCTGGATTATTTTTCAGCACGAAATGCAAGCGGAGATATAATAAAGAAATGTAGAGAGATATCACATATATTCAATTAGATAAAGTAAATGTATCACAGATGCAACCATAAACACAAATATACAGTAACACATTATTTCTATTAATGAAAGAAATTTACAGAGCCTGTAAAAATACAGAGTGAAAGACTCGCTAGAATGATGGCAGCTTATCTCTGAGAAGAGATGTGACGGCTACTCGCATTCGCCAAAACATGGTTACAATGAGGCTTTGAAGGCCTTTCTAAAATAAACAGGAATGTAAAAAACCCTAGACATCCAAAAACTTAACCCTAGGAGATGAAGCGCCAACAGTCGTGTGGGCCACATTTGGGTAAGTGAGTACATCAACTTCTCGGGGTCATAACGTTTGCATACTATCTCCATTTTAGGCATGTGATAGCTTGTTGGAAAGGCATTGTTGACAAGATTCATTTTGGGGTCTGAATCATTCCTTTAGCTATTATTGAAAACCTCGATCATCAAAAAACCTTCATTTGGGCCCTCAAAATGTTCCCGTAAGTTAAAAACTGCTAAAAATAGTAAATTGTCAAAATTGCGAGAAAACTATTTTGTGCATGTCAGAAAAGGTGGGTGGCCACCGATATCCACTTGGATCAATACTCCCTCCTTAGGAAACAATGGTGTCCATTGCGTTGATCTCCCAGGGGAGAGGAAAAAACGTTTGATGAATGTGCATCTTGGTGAGTTGCTTGCCTTGCTAGAGACGTCGCACTACTCAGTTTGTGGAAGTTTGTCATGAACCTGTTGAGGTTGAGGCCATTCAAAAAGTCAGGATACATGAGAGGACAATGTGTAGAAGGAATCTTTGCGCTTTGTTGCAACCTTTTCTACTTGCTTCTATTTGATAGAAGGTACATGGGGCGAGGCTGTAGTGGTTGCAGTGTCCTTCTGTTCTCCTTTTGAACAGATTGTGAAGAAGAAAAATTTTGCAGTATGAGATACTACCTTGCGACACATTTTAGGTGGAACAATAGTTGGAACTACCTCTTGTATTCTGTAGAGATGACCCCCCAGAGAAACAATGACACTGCGGGGTCGAGATTCATAAACAACATGGCACTTCCACATATATGGTTGGCCCAAGAAAACATCACAGACATCGAGTGGGGAAACATCACATAATGCCTCATCCTTGAAGGGTTGGATGTCGTATGACAATCGACATTGTTGGCTGACACGGAGATCTCGTCCTTGGCGAAGCCACCCGATGTTGTATGGCTATGGGTGTGGTGTTGTCGACAGTGCCAACTGTTTGATGACCTCTGCTGAGATGAGGTTCTGCTGGCTTCCGCTATCAACAATAAAATGAAGCAGGGCCCCCTTCACCCACATCCGTGAATGAAAAAGGGGCTCCGCCTCTTCAGGATCTGTTGGTTCTTCTGGTTGAAATTGTTGCAGTTGCAACAATAGTAGTGGGGTCCGCGTCAATGATCTGTCCTATACCATTATTTTCATAATCAGATACTGAATCAAGGTTTGTCTCTTCGTCTTTGATGTTGACCACCAATGACTCTTTTGAGCGACATTCATCAGTGTTGTTCCAAGGGCTTTTGTGGAACTCGCACCATTTTCCAGTGTCCTTTTTTTTCCTCCTGTGACCCTTCTTTTCCTGTGTCTTGGATTGGTTTTCGGGAGACTGTTTGTTAGGGTCCTCTTTGTCATACTTTGGTTGTTGCAGATTTGCAGACCTGAATTCTCATTTGTTCTAGTGCTTAAATTTTTGCTCGATTTTAACAATATATCGATAAGCAGCACCGAGTCATGAGATGTCTAGAAAATCCATTTCAGTCTAGATGTATATGTGTAGAGTCCCACAGTATTTCAAAACCAAATGTTGCTCAGAGTCTTTGATACCCAGCTTGGTGCGTAAGGTATGGAAGGTATTGGTGAACTCTGGAACGTCTTGCCCCTCTCTTGCTGCAGTGTGGTCCATCTCATGTACTGGTCCTCATAGTTGCCAACAGGGTAATACTGTTCCTTTACCGCATCCACAAAAATATCCCAAGTGGGATCGGCTCCGTACATTCCAAGCTCCTCTGCGGAAATTTTCTCCCAATAAATTTCCCACCAATGTTTGACATGAGGGAGAGCTTTAAGGAGTGCGAAGGTGATATTTTATTTGTCAGCAAAGTTGTGAACAGAGAAATAACCTTCTAGCAGAGTTAACCATTTTTCTAGGGCTTCTACATCTATCTGTCCTTCAAATATAGGAATATCAAAATTAACTTGTACCTTGAAAGGAGAGGTTCTTCCAAAGTGGTCTCTTAATGAATATGCACCTTTTTTAATCGACAGGTGTTGAAGAATGTTGGCAAAATTCTCCACCATTTCCTCCCTCTATCGCGTGAGAGCTTGCTCAATCAACAGATTGATAGGATCGCCTGCCTTGTCATTTTTATTTTCTTCCGTCGTTGAGGGTTTCTTGGGTGTGCAAGAGAGATTTTCTTCAAGAGAGACAAGCGCGAGACCCAACTTGCTATACTTGGACCTCATCGGGGACATGCACTGAAAAAATGATCAAGAGCAGCTTTCTCTGATACCACTGATCCAGATTATTTTCGACACGAAATGCGAGTGAAGATATAATAAAGAAATGCACAGAGATATCACATATATTCAATAAGATAACATAAATGTATCAGAGATGAAACCATAAACACATATATACATTAATACATGATTTCTATTAATGAAAGAAATGTATAGAGACTGTAAAAATACAGACTGAAAGACTCGCTAGAATGGTGGCAGCTTATCTCTGAGAAGAGATGTGATGGCTACTCGCATTCACAATAATATGGTTACAATGAGGCTATGAAGGCCTTTTTAAAATAAATAGGAATTCCAAAATCCCTAGACATCCAAAATCCTAACCCTAGGAGATGAAGCACCAAAAGTCATGTGGGCCCCGTTTGTGTAAGTGAGTACATCAACTTCCTGGGGTCGTAATTTTTGCATACGATCTATGTTTTAGGCGTGTGATAGCTCGTTGGAAAGGAATTTTCAAGGAGATTAATTTTGGGGGATCAATCATTCCTTTAGATATTATTGAGAAACTCGATCTCAAAACACCTTCATTTGGGCCCTCAAAATGGCCCCGGAAGTTAAAAACTGCTAAAAATACTAAATTGCCAAAATTGCTAGAAACCTGTCTTGAGCTAGTAGGAAAAGGTGGGTGGCCACCGATATCCACTTGGATCAATTCTACCTCCTTAGGAAGAAATGGTATCCGTTGCGCTGAGTTCCCGGGGGAGAGGGAAAAGCATTTGTTGAATCTGCATCTTGGTGAGTTGCTTGCCTTACTAGAGACGTCGCACTACTCAGTTTGTGAAATTTTGTCATGAACCTGTTGAGGTTGAGGCCGTTCAACAAGTCGGGCTACTTGAGAAGATGATGTGTAGAATGAATCTTCGCACTTTGCTACAACCTCGTCGACTTGCTTTTGTTTGATAGAAGGTGCTTGGGGCGAGGCTGTAGTGGTTGCAGTTTCCTTCTGTTCTCCTTTTGAACAGATTGTGAAGAAGCTAAATTTTGCAGTATGAGATAATACCTTGCGACACTTTTTAGGTGGAACAATAGTTGGAACTACCTCTTGTATTCTGTAGAGATGACCCCCAGAGAAATAATGACTCTGTGGGGTCGAGACTCATAAACAACATGGTGCTTCCACATATATGGTTGGCCCAAGAGAACATCACAGACATCCAGTGGGGAAACATCGCATAATGCCTCATCATTGAAGGGTTGGATGTCATATGCCAATGGACATTGTTGGTTGACACGGAGATCTCATCCTTGGTGAAGGCACCCGATGTTGTATGGATGCGGGTGTGGTGTTGTCGACAATCCCAACTGTTTGACGACCTATGATGAGATGAGGTTCTTCTGGCTTCCGCTATCAACAATAAAATGTAGCGGGGTCCCCTCCACCCACATTTGTGAATGAAAAAGGTGTTACCCCTCTTCAGGATCTGTTGGTTCTTTTGGTTGAATTGTTGCGGCTGTGACAATAGCAGTGGGGTCTGCGTCAATGATTTGTCCTTTACCATTATTTTCAGAATCTGATTTTGAATCAGGGTTCGGCTCTTTGTCTTTGATCTCAGCCACCAATGAATATTTTGAGTGACATTCATCGGTGTTGTGCCAGGGGCTTTTGTGGAACTCGCACCATTTTTCGGTGTCCTTCTTTGTCTTCCCGTGACCCTTCGAGAGACTGTTTGTTAGGGTTGTCTTTGTCATACTTCGATTGTTGTGGATTTTCAGACCCGAACTCCCGTTTGTTCTGGTGCTTAAATTTTTTCTCGATTTTAACAACATATCGATAAGTAGCACCGAGTGATGAGATGTCCAGAAAATCCATTTGAGTCTAGATGTATCTATGTAGATGTCCAAAAAATCCATTTGAGTCTAGATGTATCTATGTAGATGTCCAGAAAATCCATTTGAGTCTAGATGTATCCATTTGAGTCTAGATGTATCTATGTAGAACCAAATTTCGCTCGGAGTCTTTGATACCTAGCTTGGTGCGTAAGGTACGGAAGGTATTGGTGAACTCTGGAACTACTTGGCCCCTCTCTTGCCGCAGTGTTTTCCATCCCATGTACTGGTCCTCATAGTTGCCAACAGGGCAATGTTGTTCATTTACCGCATCCACAAAAATATCGCAAGTGGAATCGGTCCCGTATATTCCAGACTCCTCTGTGGAACTTTTCTCCCAGTAAGTTTCCCACCAATGTTTGACATGAGGGAGAGATTTAAGGAGTGCGAAGGTGATCGTTTATTTGTCGGCAAAGTTTTGAATGGAGAAATAACCTTCTAGCAGAGTTAACCATTTCTCTAGAGCTTCTGCATCTATATGTCCTTCAAATACAGGAATATCAAAATTAACTTGTACCTTGAAAGGTGAGGTGCCTCCAAAGTGGTTGCTTGATGAAGATGCGCCTATTCTTATCGGCAGTTGTTGAAGGATGTGGTCAAAATTCTCCATCATTTCGTCCCTCTGTCGCGTGACAGCTTGCTCAAGCAACAAATTGATAGGATCGTCTCCTTCATCGTTTGTATTTTCTTCCACCATTGAGAGTTTTTTGGATCTGTGAGAGTGATTGTATTCAAGAAAGACAAGCTCGAGACCCAACTTGCTATACTTGGACCTCGTCGGGGACATTCACTGAAAAAATGATCAAGAGCAGCCTGCTTTGATACCACTGATCCAGATTACTTTCGGCACGACATGCGAGCGGAAATATAATAAGAAAATGCACAGAGATATCACAGATATTCAATAAGATAACATAAATGTATCATAGATGCAACCATAAACACATATATACAGTAATACATGATTTCTATTAATGAAATAAATGTACAGAGACCGTAAAGATACAAAGTGAAAAACTCGCTAGAATGGTGGCAGCTTATCTTTGAGAAGAGATGTGACGGCTACTCGCATTCGCAAGAAGATGGTTAAAATGAGGCTCTGAAGGAATTTTTACAATAAACAGGAATTCCAAAAACCATAGACATCCAAAATCCTAACCCTAGGAGAAAAATCGCCAAAAGTCATGTGGGCCCTGTTTGGGTAAGTGAGTACATCAACTTCCCGGGGTCATAACTTTTGCATACGATCTCCATTTTAGGTGTGTGATAGCTCATTGGAAAGGTATTGTTAAGGAGATTCATTTTGGGGGCTCAATAATACCTTCCACTATAATTGAGAAGCTCAATCTTGAAAAACCTTCATTTGGGCCCTCAAAATGGCCCCAGAAGTTAAAACCTGCTAAAAATAGTAAATTGCCAAAATTGTCAGAAAACTGTTTTGAGCCAGTCGAAGAAAGTGGGTGGCCACCGATATCCACCTGGATCAATACTCTCTCCTTAGGAAGAAATGTTCTCCATTGCATTGAGTTCCTGGGGGAGAGGGAAAAGCGTTTGTTGAATCTGCATGTTGGTGAGTTGCTTGCCTTGCTGGAGATGTCGCTCTACTGAGTGGAAGTTTGTCATGAACCTGTTGAGGTTGAGGTCGTTCAACATATCAGGCTACATGAGAGGATCATGTGAAGAAGGAATCTTTGCGCTTTGTTGCAACCTCGTCGACTTGCTTCTGTTTGATAGAAGGTGCTTGGGGCAAGGCTATAGTGGTTGCAATGTCCTTCTGTTCTCATTTTGAACAGATTGTGAAGAAGCTAAATTTTGCAGTATGAGATACTACCTTGCAGCACTTTTTAGGTGGAACAACAGTTGGAACTACCTCTGGTATTCTGTAGAGATGACCCCCCAGAGAAACAATGACACTGAGTGGTCGAGACTCATAAATAGCATGGCATTTCCACATATATGGTTGGCCCAAGAGAACATCACAGACAGCCAGTGGGGAAACATCACATAATGCCTCATCCTTGAAGGGTTGGATGTCATATGACAATCTACATTATTGGCTGACACGAAGATCTCGTCTTTGGCGAAGCCACCCGATGTTGTATGGCTGCGGTTGTGGTGTTGTCGACAATCCCAACTGTTTGATGACCTCTACTGATATGGGGTTCTTCTGGCTTATGCTATCAACAATAAAATGTAGGGGGGTCCCCTTCACCCACATATGTGAATGAAAAAGATGCTCCCCCTCTTCAGGATCTGTTGGTTCTTCTAGTCGAATTGCTGCGGTCACAACAATAGCAATGGGGTCCGTGTCAATGATTTGTCCTTTACCATTTTTTTTCAGAATCAGATTATGAGTCAGGGTTCGGCTCTTTGTCTTTGATCTCGGCCACCAATGACTGTTTTGAGTGACATTCATCGGTGTTGTGCCAGGGGATTTTGTGGAACTCACACCATTTTCCGATGTCCTTCTTTGCCTTCCCGTGACCCTTCTTTTCCTTTGTCTTGAATTGGTTTTCGGTAGACTGTTTGTTAGGGGCATCTTCGTCATACTTCGGTTGTTGTGGATTTGAAGACCCGAACTCCCATTTGTTCTGGTGCTTAAATTTATTCTCGATTTTAACAACATATCAATAAGCAACAGCACTGAGTGATGAGATGTCCAGAAAATCCATTTTAGTCTGGATGTATCTATGTAGAGCCCGACGGTATTTCAGAACCAAATGTCGTTCGGAGTCTTTGATACCCATATTGGTGTGCAAGGTATGGAAGGTATTCATGAACTCCAGAACTACTTGGCCCCTCTCTTGTCGAATTGTGGTCCATCTCATGTACTAGTCTTCATAGTTGCCAACAGGGTAATACTGTTCCTTTATCGCATCCACAAAAAAATCCCAAGTGGGATCGGCCCCGTATATTCCAGACTACTCTGTGGAACTTTGCTCCCAGTAAGTTTCCCACCAATGTTTGACATGAGGGAGAGATTTAAGGAGTTCGAAGGTGATCTTTTCTTTGTTGAGAAAGTTGTGAATAGAGAAATAACCTTCTAGCAGAGTTAACCATTTTTCTAGGGCTTCTGCATCTATCTGTCCTTCAAATACAGGAATATCAAAATTAACTTGTACCTTGAAAGGAGAGGTGCCTCCAAAGTGGTCGCTTGATGAATATGCACCTATTTTTATCGGCAGACATTGAAGGATGTGGGAAAAATTCTCCATCATTTCATCCCTCTGTTGCGTGAGAGCTTGCTCAAGCAACAGATTGATAGGATCGTCTTCTCTGTCATTTTTCTTTTCTTCCACCATTGAGGGTTTCTTGGGTGTGCGAGAGAGATTGTCTTCAAGAGAGACAAGCTCGAGACCCAACATTCTATTCTCAGACCTCGTCGAGGACATGCATTGAAAAAATGATCAAGAGAAGCCTACTCTGATACCACTGATCCATATTATTTTCGACATGAAATGCGAGCGGAGATATAATAAAGAAATGCATAGAGATATCGCAGGTATTCAATAAGATAACATAAATGTATTATAGATGCAACCATAAACACAAATATACAGTAATACATGATTTCTATTAATGAAAAAATGTACAAAGACTCTAAAAATACAGAGTGAAAGACTCGCTAGAATGGTGGCAACTTATCTCTGAGAACAGATGTGACGGCTACTCGCATTCGCAAGAAGATGGTTATAATGAGGCTATGAAGGCCCTTTTACAATAAAATGGAATGCAAAAAACCCTAGAAATCCAAAAACCTAAACCTAGGAGATGAAGCGCCAAAATTCATGTGGGCCTCGTTTGGGTAAGTGAGTACATCAACTTCCCGGGGTCGTAACTTTTGCATACGGTCTCTGTTTTAGTCTTGTGATAGCTAGTTAGAAAGGTATTGTCAAGGATATTAATTTTGGGGCCTAAATCAAGCCTATGGTTATCATTGAGAACCTCGATATCGAAAAACCTTCATTTGGGCCCTGAAAATGGCCTCGGAAGTTAAAAACTGCTAAAAATAGTAAATTGCCAAAATTGCCAAAAAATTGTTTTGAGCCAGTCAGAAAAGGTGGGTGGCCACCAATATCCACCTAGATCATGTTCACAATGTGACACAAATATATTGATTTCATAATGTGAGAAACATTTCCAAATGTCTCAATGTGTCGAATATAACCCTTTTTTTAATATGATGTATGCAACTCAATATTTCAATGTGACAAACATAGTCGAACATTGCATGACATGACCATTTCTTGATGTCATAATGTGAAAAAAAATAATCTACACCCACAGTCAGAATGTGACTAACCTAAACCATGGGTAAACATAATCAACATGGTCTAGCATAATCCACTCCACATTGTCTATGAAATTAATCTATGGGCATGATCATGAATAGGGTCAACCATAGTCAACCATGGTGAAGGTGAACCATGACCAACCATACTAAACTTTGGTCCACATCAAGCTCGACCATGGTTAAACTTAGTCAACCATGGAAAACCATATTCAAGCATGGGAAAACCATAGTCAAGTTTATTTGCTATCAATGTCTTTAGAACAAGTATAAACCATCATATGTAAAGTTGAAGATGATTCATGATCAATTTCCTTAGAACAAGTATGATTCTAAGTTTCCTTCTATGTAATACATAACATTCGTTCAAAGTTCCTATCTTTGTGAGAAATGAAACACTTTGTTACATTTTTTTGAAAAAAATTGGACAAAACCTCCTTTTTGAAACATGTCAAACATAAACTAACCTTTTCATGTGAAAAACATAACTCAACGTTTCCATCTGACGAATAAAACTACATGTTACAACATGAGGAACATATTAATGTTGCAATTTGACAAGCATGGTAGCATCACAATCTGGAAAACATAGTAACATCGCAATGTCACAAACATATCCCTATCATAGAAATGTGACAAACATAACCCAATTGTCGCATGTGATGAACATAGCCATATTGTCGCAATGTGATGAACATAGTAGTGTCACATTTTGACAAACATAGTAACGTCGTAATGTGACGAACATAGCCCTATTGTCGCAATGTGACAAACATAGCCTCGTCATTCCAATGTGACAGCATGCCCATAGTGTCACAATGTGAGGAACATACCCTCGTCATTTAAATGTGAAGAGCATAACCTCATCACCACAATGTCTAGTCAACCATAGTGAAGTTCTACTAAAGTTAACCATGGTTATGGTAAACCACCTTTGACCATGATCATGGTAATCCAAGGTCAACCACAATTAACCATTGTCATGTTCAACCATAGTTATCCATGGTCATGGTCAAGAAAGGTCATAGTCAACCATAATTAACCATGTCAACCATAGTCAACCTTTCCTTCCCAAATTCAACCAAGGTCTACCAAAGTTAACCATGGTCATGGTCATTGTCATGGGAAACCTTGGTGATGATCACCCATAAGAAACCATGGTCATGGTCAACCATAATCAACGATCGTCATTGTCAATTAATGTACTAATGTATTAATGCTTTAATAATATATTGATCAATGTATTATTTATGTATTACTCTATTAGTTTATCAATACTTTAGCAATGTATTAATTAATACATTACATTATTAATGTATTAATAATCTAATAATATATTATTATTTTATTAGTGAATTAATATTTTATTAATTTTTTTAAGTATTAATACTTTAGTAATGTATTAATTAATAATGTATTATTGTATTAATTAATTAATACATTAAAATATGAATTAATGTATTGATGTCATTCATAGTCATGGTCAACCAACGTCATGGCCAAACATGGTCATCTATGCACAACAAATGTGAAATGTAGCTAACCATTGTCAACCATAGTCAACCAACTTCAAACTTGGTCATGGTCAACCATAGTGAAGGTCTACAGAAGTTAACCATGGTCATGGTGAACCATAATTAACCATGTCAACCATAGTGAACCTTTCCTTCCCAAAGTCAACCAAGGTCTACCAAAGTTAACCATGTTCATGGGCATCCATACTTAACCATGATCATTTTCAATTAATTTATCAATGTATTAATACTATAATAATGTATTATTAATTAATTACTTGATTAGTGTATTAATATTAATGAAATAATGTATATAAAAATAATACTTAGTGTATTATTTGTTTTATGTATCATTAGTATAATAATGTATTAAATTAATGTATTACTTTATTTGTGTATTAAAACCTTAGCAATCTATTAACTAATACTTTAGCAATTTGTTAGTCAATAATGTATTTAATGTATCAATTAATTAATAAATTACATTATTAATGTATTAATACTTTGATATGTTTTGTTATACATTAATATATTAATATTTTAATAATTTTTTACCTAATACGTTGCTTTATTAATGTATTATTAATGCAATTGGACATCTGAAATGAGGTGAGTCACTTTTTACTTTGATTCAATTTTAATTTTAAGTAAAGAGATTTAAATATATTTTATTTATTATTTATTTTAAGTTTCATAAGTAAAAGTTGATTTGAGAGACAAAGCCAATCCATAATATTAAATTGTTACATCTTTTTTCTCTTCTTTTCAATATGAGCACTCCACCACCTATTCCAAAAGCTCATCCTAACAAGGGGAGGCCCCCCAAAATCACCCTAGAGATCCTTTACGATTATATGGAATAAGTAGAAAAAAGAAGAGAAGAGAGAGATGCCAAAATCCAAATAGAGTTAGAAACATTAGAAAAAAGGAATGAAGAAAGAGACGTAAAACTCCAAATAGAGCTAGAGGCAATGATTGATAAACAAATTAATGATACCATTCAAACTCAAATAGAGGATAGATTCTCAGGGTTCAAGAGTGAATTGCAGACAATGAATAATAGAATTCAAGAAATGGAAAAACATAAACAGTCAACCCAAGAAGGAGGGGTTGAAGAAAACCACAAATTGAGAGATAGGATTAAAGAGCTAGAAGAAAAACTAACCTACAATTTGACCCTCAGTAATATGAAAAACAAATTGGATATCAAACCCATCAAAGAGGAAATGAATAAGTTAATCGAACTAGACCATGAGCGTAACAAAAGAGCCTTGAACCTCATATTTTTGGTATAAAATAACAACAAGAGGAGGATACGCTAGCAATAGTAAAAGAATAATTAAAAAATAAATCACAAATTGATACAACTTACATCATAGAAGAAAAGAGGCTAGGAAAAATAATTGATCATAAAGATAGGTTGATCTGTGTCAAAGTAAGTTGTAATGACCATAAATATAACATACTTAGTAAATCTCCAAGCTTAAAAGGATCAGGAATATTTATAAATGAAGACCTCATTCCCGAAGACCAAGTTGAATTAAGGAAGGAAGTTCGAAAGGTAAAAGAAGCTAGGAAAGAAGGAAAATGGACAATAATTAGAAATTGAAAAGCTATTGTTAGGGATAGAGACCAGAAGGATAATATTAAATAGTAATTTTGGACACTAATTAAAGTTTATTAATATATTTTGAAATCCATTTTGAATTTTGATAAAACTTTAAAGTTTAAATATTAATATTGTATAATATAAGCCAATTTTTGGGGTGATATAGAGTTCTATTGCTATACATAAATCAAAAGTAGTTAAATTTCTTTTTATTGTAATTAAAGTTTATTAATATATTTTGAAATCCATTTTGAATTATTATGAATTTTGATAAAATTTTAAAGTTTGGGGTGATCTCGAGTTCTATCGCTATACATAAAGAATCACAAGTAAAATTTTAAAGAATCACAAGTAATCACTTAGTGGATGTTAATCATCATCATCATCATCATCATCATCATTAATGTAATACTTTTTTAATGTATTATACATTAAGATATTAATGTATTAGTACTTTAATTTATTCATTATTAATAATGTATTAATATATTCATTAATTAATACATTAAAATATACATTAATGCATTAGTGTATTAAAACTTTATTAATGTTTTTATTAATGCATTTAATATATGAAATATATATATTTTTTTTATGCATTATTAGTGTAATAATGTATTAAATCAATGTAATAATTTATTTTTGTATTAAAACCTTAGCAATGTATTAATTAATACTTTAGCAATGTATTAGTCAATAATGTATTTAATATATCAATTAATTAATTAATTGCATTATTAATCTATTAATACTTTGAGATGTTACATTATACATTAATTTATTAATATTTTAATAAATAAATTAAGGTCAATGTATTATTGCTTTATTAATGTATTATACATTAAGATATTAATGTATTATACATTAATATATTATTGTATTAGTACTTTAATTTATACATTATAGTAATGTAGTATTGTATTACTAAATACATTAAGGTGAATGTATTATTACTTTATTAGTATATTTATACTTTATTTATGTATTGACTTTATTAGTGTATCAATATTTTAGCAATGTATTAATTAATAATGTATCAGTGTATTACCTAATGTAATATGTTACAATATTAATATATCAATCAATCAATTACAACATTACATTACACACTAATGTAAATTAATACTTTAATTTATACATTTCATTAGTATATTAATAGACAATTAATTTATATACATTAATTCATTAATATTAATTTGTTACATTAATAATTATTATTATTATTATTATTATTATTATTATTATTATGTATTAATGCAATAAAATTAATACTTATTAATTGTCGTCCTTAAGGCATGTCTACCATCAACTAGCAACAATCACTTTATAAAAGTGGTTGATATACGTCGATAGGTGTTATTTTCCACCTTTTAAAATTAATAACGTTGATCGGCGTATATCATCCACTTTTATAAAGTGGTTGTTGCTAGTTATTTAACTACCAAGAACCACTTTATAAAAGTGGTTGAATTAATAATGTATTACAATAATAATGCATTCATACATTAAACAAGTATTAAAATATTAAAAAATACATTAAAGTATTAATATATTAATAAAGTGTTTATACCACAATAAAGTGATACATTTTTTATTTTTTTTGAAATTATGGGAATCGATAACAACAACAGTATCATACTCACATGACACAAGGTCAAATCCTGTCGGCTGCCTTATAACTCCTAGGGAGGAATGCACAACCCGTTGGTTGCCTTATAACCCCTAGGGAGGAGCGCACAGCCCGCAAGCACGCCCTTCGAGTAATGAGAATCGACCTTGAGACCTATTTTTACATATTTTCTTCCATTTACATGGCACTTGCCAATCAGTCTACACCCCTACGGGCCAATAAAGTAATACATTAATAAGGTAATGACACATTAATAAAACAATAATATATTATGAAAGTATTAATACATTTTTAATGATACACATTATTAATTAATACATTGTAAATACGTTATTAATTAATACAATATATATATTTTTGTAACTAGGGGAATTGGTAACAACGACATTATCGTTACACCTCTTTTTACATATTTCCTTCCATTTACATAGCACTTGCCAATCGGTCTAAACTCATATATTATTAAAATAATAAAGCATTTATACATTAAAAAAGTATTAAACTATTGAAAATACATTAAAGTATTGCAATGGACGATTAATCATCATCATCAATGTTATAATATTGTATAAATACAATATTAATGTATTAATAGTTTAACGTAATACATTAATAAGGGAATGATACATTAATAAAGTAATGATGCATTATTAATTAATACATTGTTAAAGTATTAATATATTGTGAAAGATATAATATTGATACATTAATTAATTCACTATTAATCAATACAAAAATATTAATATATTGATTAAATGAAATGTTAATTAATATATTAATTAATTAATACATTAATATATTAATTAATTAATACATTAATATAATTTCTAAATTAAAGTATTAATGAATTAATATATATTATAATGTATTGATTAATTAATGTTATTAATACAATACATTAATTAAACATTAATACATTATTAAAATAACAATACATTAATAATGTATTAGAGTAATACATTAATACATTAATTAAACATTCATACATTAAAAAGGTATTAAAGTATTCAAAACTACATTAAAGTATTTATACATTAATAAAGTATTTATACAACAATAAAGTAATACATTAATAAGGTAATGATACATTAATAAAGTAATGATACATTATTAAGTAATACATTGTTAAAGTATAAATACATTCTTAAAGATATACGTTATTAATTAATACATGTTAAAAAATTAATGCATTAATGTTTTACATTAATTCATTGCTACCATGGTTCATTGTGGTTAACCATGTTTGAGTGTTGTCGTCCATAGATAACGATTGTTGGTCATGACCATGGTGGACCATGACTATGGATGAAATTTACCATGTTTGACCTTAATTATGCCTATGGTTGACCATGACGAAGAATAATAAAATATTAATAGTACATTAATAAAGTAAAAATGCATTAATGAAAAATGTATGTATACATTATTATAATGTATAAATACATTGCAATTAATATATTTATACATTACTAATATATATTATGATTATCTATCTATCTCTCCCTCTCTCTCTATATATATATGGTTGACCAAATTTCTAGTAGATAATGTAAGTTGGTTGATCATCACCATGGTAAACATTGATCATGGGTGACTGATCTTGACCATGGTTGTACAATAATGTCCGGGACCATATTTTAACATTAGTTGACTGTGTTGAGTTGTTTATGGTTCAGCATGGTGATTCTCTACAACCTAGGTTTGTCAAAGTCTATCATTGATAGATGTTCATCATAATGCAGCGTTGGGCAATGTTCATGACATTGCAACGTTGGGACATGCTCGTCACAATGAGACGTCGATAAATGTTCATGACATTGCGATGTTGGGAAATGTTCGTGACATTGAAACACTGGGAAATGTTCATCACAATATGACATTGGGAAATATTCATCACATTGTAGCGTTGAGAAATGTTCATCAAAATGAAACATTGGGACATGTTCATCACATTGCAACTTCGAGAAATGTTCGTGACAATGTGACGTTGGGAAATGTTCATCACATTGCGATCCTGGAAAATGCTCATGACATTGCGATGTTGGGACATGTTCATCACAATGCCACATTATGAAATATTCATCAGATTGCGATGTTAGGAAATTTTCATCGGAATAAAACATTGGGACATGTTCGTCACATTACGATGTCATGAAAGGTTCATCACGATGCGATGTTGGGAAATGTTCATCATAATGAAACATTAGGACATGTTCGTCATATTGCAACATCGAGAAATGTTCATCATAATGTGACGTTGGGAATGTTCAACATAATGCAATGTCGAGAAACATACGACACATTGTGACATTGGTAAGTGATTGGGAAAATGCCAGGAATTGGGAATGTTTGTTACATTGTGACATTGGGAAATGTTCGTCACAAGGTGATAAATGACAAAGTTCATCACATATTGAGGTTTTCTCATCAATGTTACATTTCTAGGTTCGTGTAAGAGAATTGCTAGGTTTGGTCAAAAAGGGCAAGGTTTGTGACATTGTGATGTTTTGGAAATGTTTGTCACATTGCAAATTTGATGTTGGGAAATGTTCATCATAATGAGTCATCGGGAGATTTTCGTCCCATTGCGACGTTTGGAAATGTTCGTCACAATGCGACGTCAGAAAAAGTGCAACATATTTCAACATGAGGATATGTTCGTCACTGTCTGACAATAGGGAAATGTTTGTCACATTGTGACGTTCATTTATGTTCTTCACATTGCAATGACAGGCCTATGTTTATCAGACTGTGACAATAGTGTTATGTTCGTCACATTGTGATTGGAGTATATGTTCATGACATTGGAACAGATGTATATGTTTGTCACATTATGATGTTCATCACTTTGTTCTTCATATTGAAACCTTGGGGCATGTTCGTCGAATAATGATTTGGTTTGTGTTTGACACACCACCGTAGTCAACAAAGAATAATGTTTGTATACAAACACTTTTTACTTAAATGTGGTTCTTGCAGTTTTTGAAACTACATAGTAAGTTCATCGAGAACTCGTTATTATGTTATAACGCAACTGTGTGTTTGGTATTACCATTTTATTTTTGGAACTTTGTAAAACTATTCAAAATACGCTTTTGTTTTATTAAAAAATTTATAAATCCTTATTCACATTTTTTTGAATGTGATGAGAATTAGTTGAGAGGTAATTTTTTATTTGAAATTTGTATTAACTTTGCAACAAAATTTATTGTGAGTAAGAGAGTGTAGATATAGACCTATCTTTCATTGATTTCTAATTTATATAAGTAATAATAATTCTATATATATATATCTATATGTAACGAACCGAGTCGTTACGACAGCCATTCTAGTAACAGGTGCAAATTTTTTTTTCTTTTTGTGTGTTAAAGGTGTGTGCGCGCGTGTGGAAGTATCAACATTTTTATCTCTACGTCGCCAACCGACGACCAACAAGACGCTACCCTAACCTAAGTAAACTGACCAC
>ML777871.1:153550-188176 GCA_009831015.1 Picea engelmannii
CACTAACTGATCTCCCTAGATCCACCTGGATCTAGAACAAAACACACCAGAACATGACGCTTTCCTTAAGTTTTAGATATTGAATTTACTAACTAAAGAGGGATGGGTGACATACCATTTAAATGTTGCTTCCTCTCGCCATCGCCATCCTATCTTCGTTCCAACGCTCATACAATGATGATCTTGCAAAAGAATGCAACCAACCAAAGTGATAGTAATAGAATAAACTCAATATAAACCTATGTATGTGATCAAGGAATCATACAATAAAACACAACAATCTTTATAGGAAAGAATCATATTACTGTATCATATTAAATGTGAAAGAGAGATTACAACCGTGGCCTTGATGTCGTAAGATCCCTTCCATCTATCCTTCGTTCCCCACACACTTCCACTCCAATAATTCTGAGAGCATAGATCTGATAATATTCACAATCTATCTTGACAAAGGAAACCCTCAAAGACACTCCACCCAAGCTAATAATTCCAAGCCAAATCCAACTTAGCCAATCCCAAAAGATCCAAAGCTAACTTTCACCATGAGTGCTCCTCTCCTTTTATAAGTTGAAGAGGATAAGGTGAGGAGGTTAGGATGATGCCACTAAATCATAAATAAGAGTAAGATCCAAACCATTCGGATGCCACCTCACCATGGAAGTTTCTCCTTCTAGAAGATTCAAGAAAACGCTCGTTTTTCTCACATGTAAGCATTCTCGCACCCTGCCTATAGAGCAACCTGCGAACCTCTCGCAACCCAGCTATGATGCAACCTGCGAGAATCAGGCATTCTCGCACCCTGCCTATATAGAAACCTACGAACATCCTCTTTAATAGGGTTTTTCCAAAGGAAAATGCAACTTCTTTTCTCAGAAAAAGTTCTTCTCCCTTCTCTCTTTAGGAACTCAGGCCACTGACCCCTCTGAAGGCAACATATAGGTTTACATAATTAACAGTCATAGGGATGATGAAAATAATGTGTAACAAACAGGTCTGTACTCATTGGCATGAATGATGATATGACCACTAAACTCATGAGAAGAGTATTAATATTTTAACCAAGGTTCTTCATGCATCAAAACAATTCGACAATGAACTATTGAACCATTGAATTCATAATAACCATATCAACACAAAAAATCGATAATGGATTAATCAACCATTTCATAAGATTTGAATTTCAATTACATATGGGTGGATTTATAAAAAAAAAAAAATTCTAAGGCACAAAATTAGTAAAGCAAGCCAAGTTTTATGTTTAATTCATGCTTACAGTCATGAATTAAAAATAAAACAAATGAAAATGCAAACAATAAAGATTGAATAAGGTAGACTTTAATCCAACATTCGTTTAGAAACTTGAAAAAAATGTTTACAAATTGGAGACGATGGTAGCTTTGGAAAGTGTAATATCTTTCGAAAGTGTTAAATATCCAAAACTTATGTGTGGCTGCCAACAATGGCGACGTACTGGGTGAAGCAGTTATCTTTGTATCACTTGAAAATTGATGTTAGGGTAAATCAAAAAAAAAAAAATTAGGAAATAGTTTACGACAGGTCAAGCATTCTGATCAAAACTCAGAAAATAACGTAGTCTAGCATCAGATGTATTTCTGTCAAAAATGAAATATGGTACCAAGTCTCGATTATGAGTGGAATGATGCCTAGGCAGCTGACTTCGATACTGTTGACAAGGCCACTACTGCCAGTAGACGTCCATAGCCTCGGAAAGGATGTCATTTAACCCACTCTAACACCTATGTTCTATCTAAGAATCGTCCATTCAGGATAAAGAACATCATTATTTTTTATCAATTCGAAAATACATACCTGAAAATTTTCTTAAACTCGACATTGCTTTGCTTCTAGCAGGCCTGTTCAGTACCCCGACAAAGTTGCCTTGGCATCATGTATGCATTTACCCACTGCCAGCAGACCTATTCAGTGTCTTGGTGGGTTTACGAACACTTCCCACACCTTGCAGTGCTTTCAACTCTCTAGAATTTGTTTATAAATTTGCAGAAACTTTATGATATTCAAGAGAGAGGGGTGATACTGAAAATTTCAGATTTTGAAAACAAAACTTGATCCTTTACAACTTATTTTCTCATTTAATGACCTTCATCATGATCTAAACACTTATATTTTGGTTAAGAAACCATCTCAAGGAAAGGAAGTTATAATTGAGTTGGTTTCTTTAAATTAGGTACAACGTTAAGAGTTTTATTAATGATAATCATGTCTTCTCATAATTTTAAAGAGAAACCAGGAACATTGTTTTGAACAGAAATTTACTTCTGTTGATTTGAGTTTTAGCATTTACAGCACTGGTGCTTTAAGGAGTCGTCAACTATTGTTCATGAATAAAAAGTTCTTATTTCCCCTTCCACAAACGAAATGGTGACTCGGACGTGATTATTTGGAAAACAAATCAAAATCAGGCAAAATGAAAAGAACCAAAATTCAAAACATAAAAGAAAATTAGAAATATGTACAAGAGGGTGGATATGAAATCATTAGGTGAAATACCTTTTGAGAGCCTGGCCATTCACTAGGAAAGTGTCTAGTTGTCCCTCCAGATTATGTAGACGGAAAGAGCTGGGACCCAATTTTTCAAAAGTTACAAATGGTCCCAACCACAGATTCTAGAACTTGGCGTGTTCCCCCTTTCCCTCGTGAGGTTTGTCCCACTTGAGAACCAAATATCCAACATCAAAATTCCTATATGAAGAAGAATTTGAATCAAACCATGTTTTTACAATTTGATGATGTTGATCCAGTTTTTGCTTTGCTTGTGTTCTCACTTCCTCTAGTTTTAATAAGGAATTTTATCGATTTTCTAGACGGCACTCCTCTTCTTGAAATTTCTGCGATAGTTGCAGGGAGGTAAGTAAAACATGTGGAGGGAGAATTGCTTCTCTTCTGTAAATGAGGAAGAAAGGGTAATTACCAACAGATGATTTTGGGGTTACCCTATCAGCCCAAAGTGAATTATACAACGCATTGTGCCAGTTCTTGTGATTTTCTAAAACTGTCCTTTTAATAATCTTGATCAAATTTTTGTTTGTTGATTCTACTAAGCCATTTCCCTGAGGGTAGTAGCTTGCAGAATACTTCAATTTAATCTTTTTTTTCCAGAGAAAAAATGTTCATATCAACGGATGAAAAGTAAGAGGCGTTATCAAGAACCAGATATTCAGGGATTCTGAATCGAGTGATGATGTGGGAGTTAAGGAAAGATACTACCTGATTTGTATTCACAAATTTCAAAGGTGTATCTTTGGACCATTTGGTAAAATAATCCATTGTTGTAAGAATATACTTCTGTTGCTGAGAAGAAGAGGGATTAATTGGTCCTCTCATGTCAATGCCCCATTGCTAAAAAGGGGAATCTACAGTAACATGCTGCAAAGAGAATGCTACCTTTTTCACCCGTCCTGCAGCCTTTTTGGCAGATTATGCATTTGCGACACAACACATGGGCATCTTTAAACAAAGTAGGGAAATAGTACCCATCTCTTAGTGCTTTGTGGGCAATTGTATCTCCACCGAAATGACCACCGGTTTCTCCTACATGGAGTTCAGATAAAACTTTTTGTACCTCTTTCTTTTCTAAACAACGCATAAGAACACCATCAAAGTTATTTCGAAATAATACATCATTGATTAACTGGAAAGATGTAGATTTAAGTCTAAATGCTCTTTTGTTTTTAGGATCAAGATTACGAGGAGAAGATCCATGTGTCAAATAAAATTTAATGTTTTCGTACCAAGAATTGGCAGTAACTTGTACACAACTGATTTGTTTTTCATCAGGCTTATTGATAGTTGATCAGGTGTTTATTTGACTTTCTTGTTCTTCAACTAAATCAGCCACTAACTTACACAGGCCTTGACCTCTAACAATCTGTGTGGGGTTTATTTTGAGGTCATATTCCTGTAATGATGTCATCCATTTTTATGTTTTCTCAACTAGTTACTTTTGTAATAACAAGTTTCTTACATATGGATAAGGAACAATAACCTTGGTTCTAGATTTCAACAGGTATGACCAGAAGTGTTTCACTTCTTTGAAAACAACATACACCTGTTGATCTATTGTTGGGTAGTTAAGCTCTTCTCCTTTGAAAGCTGAGCTCATAAAGGCAATGGGTATTTCATCGCTTTCAACATTCTTTTTTGTTAACACAATAGCATAACATCGGTCATAAGAAAAGTTATAAAGAGTGAAATCCTGAGAAAAATCGAGACTCATCAAGGAAGGGGATTCTATTATTTCTTTTCTAATTGAGTCAAAAGCATGACTTTCTTGTGGTCCCCAACGGTACATAATATCCTTTTTAATTAAATTTTGTAATGGTCTTACCATTTCCGATAAAATTGGAACAAACCTTCTGATGAAATTAATCTTGCCCAAAAAGGACTGCATGGATTTTTTGGAAAGAGGGGGGGTTTTACCAATACCTTGGGTTCTTTCATGGTCAATAATCATTCCTTCCTTAGACACTATAAACCCAAGAAGTTTACCTTACTCCACTGCAAAGACCGATTTCTTAGGGTTGAGGGATATGTCGAACTTGTGACATCATTCCAGGACAGACCTGAGGTGAGACAAGTGATATTTCTTATTTTTAGAGAATACAGTGACATCATCAAGGTGGACCACGGATGACTGGTTGATGAGGCCACGAAAATCAATGTCCATTGATCTCTGGAAAGTGGCGCCGACGTTTATCAATCCAAAGGGAATTTTCCTGTAGGCATAAGTGCCCCACGGGGTGTGAAAGGTTGTATTAAGCTGATTTGAGGGAGACATGAGGACCTAGTTGTATCCCAAAAAACCATTTAGTAAATATAGTCTTTCGGAACCAGACACCTGCTAGAGAATTTGTTCCATTGGAGGAACATGGTAGTTATATTTATCAGATGCTTGGTTTAGGTTTCAAAAATCGACACAGAGTCGAATTTCACCACTTCTCTTCCTGACAGGGACTAGGTTAGACACCCATTGTGTGTGCCTCACCGAGAAAATTATCCTTGCAGTCAACAATTTATTCAGTTCTTTTTTTACAGTGGGTTCCAATTTAGGGTGCATCTTCCTCAATTTCTATTGAAAAGGTTGTGTCTGGGGTTTCATGGGGATGACATGTTGTATGATATTGGGGTCGAATGTTTTCAAGTCATCATACATCCAGGAAAAAATGTCTTTAAATTCTTTAAACAATTTTATAAAAGTAGATCGTTCTTGCTTGGAACATCTCATTCCCAAATTAATATTTTGAGGAGTGTCCTTTGTTCCTAAATTAACCATTTCATAAATCAAAGAAGAACTATTCATTTTATAATTAACTGTGCCTCTAAATTTAACATGCAAGTCATAAAATTCCTCTAGTCTTACAATGGATCTGGGGATAGAGTTTACCATATCGGATGTCGATTCAGGAGATCTAGTATCTGATATTACCGTGAAGTTTCATAGGTTTTCATTGTGAGTTCCTTCATCAATGACTGTACCTTGGAAGGTATCTTCCATATGTAGGAATTTGATAATATGTTGGTCATCGTCGAATACTCTCCAATTTGTAATGTTATCCAGGATCGATGGTATGAACAACAATTCAATTGAAAACACATTATTGGAAAGACCTTCAGCGAGCAATAGCATAGAAGCAACATTGGCCAATAAATCATCCTCTGAATTACTCAACCTAGGAATGGAATTTATGTTAAATCATAAAAAATTATTCATCAAACTCCATACCTCTGTCTGGTAGCTTTTCAGATGTGGTGATAAGCAATGTATGGCGTTTATTACCTTCCTAACCATGATTTTTGAATCACCAAATACTATCAAATTCCGCACATGTCCATATCCAAAGATTTCTTGAGTCCTTGTAGAAGTTCTTTGTATTCAGTCGTGTTATTAGTACATTCAAACTCTAACCAGAAAGCAATAAAATTCTTATTACCTGTAGGATCGATGAGTAGACAACCAGTGCCTGCTCCTTCTTTGGAATTGGATCCGTCAAAGAATAAGGACCATATCTATGCTTCGTCGAAAGTACTTGGCATGTTACCCAAAGTTAATGTCTGAGTGTAGGTTGTAACTTTAGATTGTTGCGCAGGATTAGTGATAGGAGAGATTTCGGTCTTGAAATTACCAAAGAAGGTATTCGTTCCCTGCATTTCAAATGAATTAGCAGATGTAATGAAAGGTTCATTTGCATCATTCAGATTTGTCATGGTATGTTTGAGATAGCATTCTTTGTTTATCCTGATTTTGTTGGGTTGTCCATTTTCAGATAGCCACAAGTGAGACCAATCAGTGGAAAAGTAACCGTGCAATTTCTCCAACCAATCCCTGCTTAGGGACAAACCATAAACTTCGGCGATATCATCAACGATAATATCAATTATCTGATGAACTTTTCGATTGGATGATAGTCTAATTAGTACAATTTTAATCTCACCAATTACTTTAACGTTAGTTCGATCTAGATGAATGATTTTAAGGTCAAAAGGTTTAACTTCTACATTTATTTTTTGGCAAACAGATAGAGGCATCACGTTTTATGATGCACCAAAATCGACTGTGAAATTATGTACATTCTGGTTAAAATTTTCAAAGGTTAACAAAAAAGGAGGGACATTTTCCCAAGCATTAACAACAAAATTATGTTGATTTTTAGTTTTTGTCCCTAAAACAGTTTTATCTACATTTCCTATAGTTTTTTCCACTAAGTCCCTTTTCTCTGGAGGTTCAGATGTTGTTTTAGTTGGGACCTTTTTGGCAATATTTAAATCAATTTCTGCTGATTTTTTGTTGTTAGGATCGTTCTTTTTGTTGTTTTCAGTGATACTTTGAAGCATTTTCTGCAAAATAAGGGAAAATTTCAATAGCTCAAAAACAAAAATATTAGCCCTCAATTTTTTTAGATCTTCAATTAAATCATATTCTAAAACAGGGGCTACTAAGTTTTATTTAATTTCAGCTTTCTTTGATTGTTTTGGAAACACATTTTTACTCATTTCAAAAGAGGGTTTGTTTTGGGTTTTTCTTCTTGTATTGTAGGGGTGGACAGTTTCAAAGTTTTCTTGGAAAATACTATCTGATAGGTGACAAAAAATAGAAGGAGACGAATATTCCTCTTTTGGCACCCCTTCCTCTACTATATCTTCATAGTTATCAGGAGGAACAGAAGAAGAATTATCATGAGATTCTAAGATGGTTTGCAAATCATATTGTAAACTTTCAAAATTTAGGCCTTTTGTGGTCGGGTTTGGCCAATTGAGAGGAAAAGGTTTTCTGAAAGGAGGTTTAAAACTTCCTTTGCTTGTTGATGCCTCCTCAGCTGATCTCTTTAGGTCAATAACCTGATTGGATAATTTTTGGAAAGATTTCTGCAAACTTTCTAAGTCTAAATTTTCTTGTTGATTCTTAAGTTGGGTTGGCCTAGCGAGAATTTCTACATTCTTTTTAGAAGATGAAGTTGTTTCAACTTCACTGCTAAGATTTTGTTTTAAGCTTAATATATCTTTTTCAATTTGGCTTGCCTCCTCAAAGGCTTCTAACAATGTGTTCTTTTTATCCCTTTTGACCCATATGGCTATATTATTGTGCAAGGCTTTAGTATAATATGCAACACTTAGACTTTCTACAGGTATTTTATTCTTCAAAGTGAGAAATATTTGGTTAAAGTCTTTCACTTTTTCCTTAGGATTCATTTTCAGACTGGAGAGTTCCATAACCAAGACTTTAGGAGATTTATCATCTCCAAATGTTTCCAAGAAACAAGTTTCAAACTTGTCCCAAGAGATGATGGTCTCAGGTTGTTGGGAAAAATACCATGTGGAGACATTTCCCTCAAAAGTATATGGGAATAATATGCATGCAACATGCTTGTGTTCAACACTCTGGAGTCTAATGGCCAACATAAAAAAAATTATGTGATCCTCAATAGATTGTTTAGAATATGGATCAAATCTAGGCAACCATTTCTCTGGGTGTTTAGGTAATGGATGTTGAGGTCAGGGTAGAACCATGGCATCTTGATCAAGCCAAGGTCTAGCAGGGTTGTTTTTATTTTCCATGGGAGTTGGTAGTGTCAAAGGCTGAGATGGTGTTGATGAATAACTAACCTCGTCAGAAGACTCTCCTCCTGAAGAGGATGGAGATGAATCAAGTGGGGAAGGTGGAATACCCGATCCTCTGGCTCCGAGGATAGGTGTTTCAATAGGATTGGTAGTATTTTCACCTAACGGGTTTTGGAGCAGACTGATGCCTTGAAGTTGTTCTCGGATGTCCGATAAATCAAGGGGTTGATTAAGTGGCCTACCAGGTTTTTTGATACGGGCTAAAGAACTATGTGTTCTTATGAGTTACCGATGAACAATTTCTTGGACGTCGGACCCTTGAGGAACTAGTGTCACTGGTTCAACGGGAATCTCAGAGTTATCATTTGAGGTAGTTGTTGTTTCAAGTGTAATGTTATTCTCTAAGCGACTATGCCTTATGACAGGGGAGCGAGTGTGTGGAGGAGGATTCTTGCAACCTCCACATGCCATCAACTAAATTCGGCCCTCCTTTTAGCACCATTTGTTGACGGGCATAAGTGACACACTGTCAACTGGAAGGATAGATCTAGACTAGGGTTGTCTAATTAACCCAATCCATTTGGTATGATCTATCCTGACTGGTTTAATGGCTCCGTTAGCCAACTAGGTTCCTAAAACAAAGAAAAGAAATAAACTATTCTAAAGCTATAACTACGATACTATGTACATGAATTTAATTATTTACAAGTGTTAAAACAGAAACATAAATATGAACAGGGTATTTACAAATTGCATTTTTTTGTGGATGTCTTGTGAAATCAATGGTTTTGCAATTGTTAATGAAGTAGATAAAGAAAGCAAATATTTTTATATTTTTTGTTTAGTAATAAAAAATCTAAGAACTCAAAAAGATACTAATAAAACATAATCTGAAACAAGAACAGAATAATAGTCACAGCCAATTTAAATTGTCTTATTTCATTAATAAAACAGAGAATAAAACTAAGCTGAGTTTATTCACATAATGTGCCCATATCCCTACGCAATTCAAACTTACAGCTATCTTGCCTGTGAGAGAAATATGTAATAGGCTCGTGCTAACATTCCCAAAATAAACTCAAGGTATTTTTGGAGCAATGATATAAGAGAAGAGAAATAAACATATAGGTCTGGTGACATTGTATTCATGAGTGTTTATAGTAAAAGAAATTTAACATGAAGCATTAATATAACACATCAATTTAACATCAAGCCTTAATCAATGATATTAAAATGAAATAACGATCACAAATACAATATATGAACTGCAAATTATAGACAAAGTTTAAAGTGTTGAATAAAATGAAACATCATATTCTAATAAGACTAAAGGTGTTTAACATATTAATATTCCATAATATAAAAGGAAAAATGTAATGGAACAGTGTCACTCTAGTCTAAAACCAAGATGTGAGCAACTTGTTACTTGTCCATACAGTCTTGGGAATTACATGTTCATAATGCATTCAAATCAAAGATGTTTCTTTCACTACAAGGGTGAACAGTATTTAAAGTAATCCAGGATCCAAATACTCATATCACATAGGATAGAGTTGAATCTCCCAAAATCAAGTTATATTACAAAGATAGTGAATTGAAAACCACTCATACAAGAGTTGGTTTGTTCAAAATTAAATCAAAGGTTTATAAAACATAAAGAAAGAGAAAGTATTGATCATTTAAGCGTATAATTGAAAGTATTTACTCCAAGCAATCAACAGCATAATCTCCCCCCGCGAGGATTCTATAAGGTCAACATTGATGGCGCATCAAAAGGCAATCTAGGACACTCAGGATATGGAGCGTTCATAAGAAACATCTTGGGAAAAATGCAAAGCCTCATTGCAGAAAATCTCGTATGCGACACCAATAACTCAGCAGAAATCTGGGGTCTCATCAAAGGAGTACAAATGGCTCTAGATAAAAACCGCACTTGTCTGATCATTGAAGGAGACTCCAAAATCATAATAGACTTCACAACAAAAATCCTGAATGGCAGAGATCCAGGGAAAATCACCCCCAGTTGGCGCCTCCTGGGCCCTCTTTACAGCTTCCAAGATCTTCTCATACCCTCTCTAACTCTAACCCCCTCACACATTCAATGAAGTGAAAACAAAGTAGTGGACATTCTGGCCAATGCAGGGGTTAACTCTATGCAGCATATCATTCTCCATGATTCTAGGCAGTCCCAAAGCTCACCCATATGGCTTTAATGCGAGGAGCTTACCCAGCTGGAAGGCCCTAATCCGGATGGGGTGCCCCCTCTGTCTACTTAGAAATTATTTCAAGTCAGAAATGATCAGAAGCTTAGGAGAGAGGGCGATCGTAAGCATCAATGCAGAAGATATTCAACCGACCGATGATTTTGAGAACTCAACAATCGGGAGTCAAGATCTCGGAAGGAGCTGTCTGCCCAAGTCACAAAATCGCGAAATGCGAGAGAGGATATGGACCATTGATCCCAAGTAAATATGGACCATCAATATGACCCTGAAGAAATTGCAACTTCAGGTATCCAAAGAAGGGGAACACTTGGTTCTACGCTACCCCGAGGTGCGAAATCTAGAAATCTGGAACATTGGTGCTCAAAGAGATCTGGACCATTATTGCTTGAGGATATCTGGACCGTCAACAGATGATTTTGGGAACTTGGAAATCGAGCGTCAGGAGCTCAGAATGATTTTTTTTCCCAAGTTGCGAAGTCACGAAATGCGAGAGAGGATCTGGACCGTTGACCCCGAGGAAGTCTAGACCGTCAATTTGGTCTCGAAGGACTCACAATTTTGGGCATCGGAATAAGAGGAACACTAGAGAAGGTATCTTCTCTATCCCGAGGCGCGAAATCCCAAAATATGGAGTAGCCAACAATCACAAAATTTGAACTCACGATACAACTGTAGTGAAGTTCGAGGGTTTCTGAAAAATAGTGCAAGCCATTCCTTCGTCAACGCGAAGTGCGAAGTCAAGAATGGGATCTCAACCACTGGTTGTGGGATATTGAGGACCGTTGATCTAATCTGATGGTTTCAGGGACTTGGACCTCTGGAAACTGAGAAGAGCAATGTAATCAGTTAGACCTCTTGCCGTAGGAATTTTGGTATATATAGTTAGGTTGCAGGTCAACCTGGGATGAGATAACATAAAATCCTGACTTATAGTAAGTTAAAGATGTTGGTTATCCTTGGATATTCATATGTTATCATGTTGTTCAATCTATGGGCACACACTTAAATTTAAGCTTAGTTTTGCATTGTCATGTATGGTATTATGTAGGAAAAACAAGAAATGGTGAAGGAAACCCTCAGACTTCATCCTCTGACTCCCATTTTTCTTCCTTACGAATAGTTGGACTCTTGTATCATTCCAGTGTACGAAATCCCTACAAGAGGCAGTTGTGAAGGGTAAACAAAGATCCGCTCACAATTATGAGGGTAGATCCCGTTGATTTCCAAGAAATGGTTCAATAGATCATGAGTTTCCCCCTCGAAAGAAGCAGCAACGAGTCCCCCTCTTTGTTGAATCCACAGTCAAATCATCCAGGCCGAATTGAAAACAATATCAATCTCTCTGTCCTATCGACTCTCAATTATTTGTCCTTGGGGTTCCCTGTTGTCATAAACGGATTATTTGGTACTCGCCCCAATTACCTACATACAACAACCTTCTGCAACAATTTAGAAGATAATTTTGTCAATTCAGTCGGCACTACAACATCTAGATCACATATTAATTCCATCGAAATTGATAAGGCTAACAAATTACAGAGCCAGGTTAACGCTTTCTCTCAAAGCAATTTATGGAATTAGGAAATGGTTCACATTTCACAAAATTCTTGAAAGTTCTTCTTCATTATATCCAACAATATGTGGATATGGAGGTAGATTTTTGTGAACCATTGATGCACAGGGGATTTGATTTTCACAATTTTGCAGTTTTTTCTGTATTTTTTTTGAATTCGAATCTCAACATTACTGTCAAAAATTTTCAAATTTAAAACTTATGTAAAATATGGTTCCTCTAGTTATGGCCGATAAGAGGTTTCTACAACTTGGGAAATATGAAATTTAGTCTTGAATATTGATATTTTGGATGCTTGTATGACCAGTAATGAACTTAGGCACAAAATCTACATAAAATCAAGTTTAGCTTAGTTTGTAAAGTACAACCATCATGCAAATAATTTGAGCTTTCATTTGTTAGAAGGAAAATATCTTTAAAAAAAATTCTACTCAGACATGATAGTTGCATGTTTTCTAAATTGTTATGATTGGTAAATTTTTCACTACATGAGATGCCATCAATTATGTGTAACATCATGTTTTTTTGTTTTATGCAAATATTGCAGCCTTCATTTAACATCACATTCTCGTAATACACATAAATTAATGATAAAAGAGAGTAGTGAAGTAACTTGTAAGGAATATCTCTGTACTATTTTTATTTGAGCAAAATATGAAGCTATGATCAAATGTTTTATTTTTGTTTGATCAAAAGATGAAGCTATTAGCGGTGGAACCCTTCATTTAAGAAATATATCTTTGATCCTTATCTAATTAGATGACTACTCATCCAACTCCAGTTAATTATCAATAAAGGTATGCCTGGTTGGTGGCTTGACTAAAACTCTATCATCTACTTTTCGATGGCCTCATTAAGACAGGTCAAAGGATAAAACACAGTGAGTGGTAGTCTTCAAGGAAGGAATCCTCCTTTTCGGCAATACAAATAAAAATAATGATAGAGATTATGGAGGAAGGAATCGTTATTTATCATAAGTTTTGTTTTTGTTGGACCAAAATTTGAAGCTATGAGTGGTGGAGCGAGTCATTTCATTAAGAAATCTATCTGTGATGGTACAAAGAAAAGTAATTGTTTTGTTGTATCATTCAAAGCTTTGTAAGGAATGGTTGAATCCTTGAAAAATTATAGGATTCATCTCCAGATTGGAATTGGGTTTTTGGTTCGATAACCTTAGAGAGATTTTTTTCTAGAGCATTGACAAAGCGAGACACTATTCTTTGCATGGGATCGTTGTGCTGAGATTTCTTCATGTGCTTTATGTGAAGTTAAAAATTTGATATGTTGTAAATGTTTTCTCTAAAATTTCCATTATTTTTGGGATACATAAGACTCGATGTTTTTTTTAGGGAATACATGGAAATGCCTATATTAAATAGATGTCATGAGCGTGTATTGTCATCCACTTCAATGTTTCCTATCCCTTATTTTAGGAGTATGCTAATTGAATATGTTTAATAACCATCATATATATATACGAGAACTAAAACGAAAGCACCTATATATAAAATCATCATACTCATCATTTTTAAACATGTATCATATGAACCATATAAATGCATCATTTATAAACTCAACATATAGACAGAGCATATAAACACATCATATATATTTAAAATCGTGCATCATGTAATAAAAAAACTTCACATATATACACGAATTAAAATATCTTAATTTATAAGAAGCATATAAAAAAGACATTTAAGAAAAGTAAATTGAAATATATATATATATATATATATATATATATATATATATATATATATATATATATATATATATATATAAAAAGCATGATATAAAAAATAAACATGAATATAAATGAATTAAATGCAACATATTTTAGAAAAACACATGCATTTTTCACAATCATTTATATGTTGTTTTATTACTTTCTTTTGATCTAGTACCTTAATAAATTTAATTTGGGTTTTGCATGTAAATAGAAAAATATCACGCACAAACCTTTGTAGTACAATCCACCTTTAATCGACCCTTAAAAATATCTAAACAAATGGCCATTAAACTGTGAACAAGTGTATGGTCACCATCTATTCTTGGGCATCTTTCGGCTTCAGAAAGTATTGTGTAACACATTCTATGAAAACAAAAACAAAATTTTCCCAAATATATTTGGAATATGTGAAACATGGCTATAGCTTACCTTATCCAACAAGTTGAGGCCCCAGCACCTGTATGAGGCCACAGGCCACAGAAAATAAAAATGAGTGTAAAAGTTATGTAATACAAACATTTATGTAATGAGACATTCATTTGTCCATTGAATGATTTCTCTAAAAAATAACAAACTCTTGAAAACCTAACCTGGACATTGAACACTTGGGAAACGTTTCTGATCCTCCAATTTCTTTCTGATCTTCCAATCGTCAATTTAGCTCAACAAGATGATCAATCCATGTCTTTGTACTTTATGTAGTGGATTTATTCCTATATTCTATGGATTCTATCAGGAGACCTTAAATACACTCAATGTGAGATGCCACTGAATGCAATTTTTAAATCATGACCTTCTTCCACCTGAAATTGTGTTTTAGGATTCCTGGCATCCTCTATTACCAAGCCCATGCTTCAATGAAATGCGTCCTCCATTACCGCACAGGATAACTCATCTATTAATGTATGCAATAGGTTTGAATGCAAGATAAAGGTGGCACCAGGCCATGATGCCACGACTCACATGCCAGGCCATGATGCGATGATTCACATCCCACCTATTCCAGGTTTATATGATACGTGTCATCCATGGTAATGAGGTTGAGGTAGTGTCTCCTAATCACCCAAACATGGAAATATAAGGTTGCATACATATTAATTATTTTTAAATAAGGGATGCATTTATAAATGCAAGTAAGTTATGAATATTAAATCTCATTCATTGATTTGGAAGGACGACAAAGAATATGTCAACATCTTCCATTGGTAGCCACAATATTCAAATTTATAATTAAAATATCATTAAATGTGTCCATTTCCAATAGGTGTACACCTATGGACCTAAATATACTAACATAACCNTATATATATATATATATATATATATATATATATTAAAAAAACTAAAGGTATAGAAAAAGTGTCAACAAAGGAATTTGACCTTCACCATTATTGTGTCACGAAAGTCAAGAAAATAAAACATGTGCACATTTTAATTGTAAGGCACTCTGATTGGAGCATTGGTGCAGGTCTTGGAATTATCCTTCAAAAACACTAAATTTGGAATCGTTCCATGGGCTACGAAATTGTCACACATTCATCAAAATAATGTTTATAATTAATAATATGAAATGAATATCCCATACACCGTAGAGGGTTTGTGAATAGACTTGAATAGACAAAACAAATAAAATAAGACCAATAAAAACTAGCCTAGCCACTTAACCCGTAGTTGATGAACGCCAAGAGGGGATGATGTCTTTTTGCTCAACATTTTGTCTCCCCTCATCTTGCAGCTCGTGATTTCTTTGTGGGATTCTAGATGTCAATGAACACATCAAAGGAAAGTGCTCCAAACCAATTTGGAAAACCATGCGGCCCAAGGTGGCCACCGTATTGTGGTGACTGATTTGTGTTGGAAATATTAACTACAAGTTGTGAGCTTTATGCTTACGCGGACTCGGTTTGTCAGACACGTCAAGAAAGAGTGTTAGCAGGATTTTATTTAATGATCTGATCTTTATATTTCTCGATCCCTATTATGCAGATGAGACTCAGTCAAAATTTATTGTCGTCTTAATTGTTTTCAGTCATCTTACTTCTACAAGATTGTTTTGGTCTCAGTCTATATAAGTCTGAGTTCGTAGGAAGTTGATATAGCAGATAGAATAGAACAGAGAAAATATTCAATAGTTAGAAAACAACAATTGTTGTGGAAGGAGTCTTAGAAGTCTAAGAGCTCAAGTAATGTCTTTTGTAAGTTGCAGAAGTTGTTCATAAGTCATTGGAGAAGAAGCTCATCTTAGTTATTGTATTCTATATTAGCGTGCAATGTTGAAGATCATAATATATTAAGTCATTCATGTGTTGATGTATTGTTGAGTTTTGTTGTGAAAATATATTCTCTTTGTTTATGCTCAAGCTTAAGTTCATATTTTATGTGCTGAGAGTAGCACAATTAGAAGAAAATGTTTAGTGTTATTGTCACAGTGTGCAGTCTTTTGTAACTGCACTGTGCAGAAGTTTGTCTGTGCATTGTAGATATGAGATCTTGTATCAGAGATGGTTTATGAGAGAAAGTTTTATCAAAGTAAGTTTCAAAGAGAAACAACTCTATTGTAAGGTGAAATCATGGCTTCTACCTCAAATCTACAACCTCCCACTTTTACATGAAAAATTTATGAGTTATGGTCCTTAGCCATGAAGGCGTTACTTTGGCGTCAGGATGTATGGGAGATATTCGAAAATGGCTATGTGGAATCAACAGATTAGGAAACATACAATGAACTCAGACAAGATGAGAAGGATGCTTTGAAAGATCAATTGAAGAAGGATGTGAAAACGATGTTTTACATACATCAAGCCATGCATGAGAGAATAATCCCAAGATTTGCATCAGAAAAGAAATCCAAGGAAGCATGGGACATACTTCAAACTTATTATCAAGGTATGGACAAAGTCAAGACTTCAAAACTACAAATTCTTAGAAGAGATTTTGAAACTTTGTCAATGAAGGATTCAGATTCAGTAAATTAATTTTACACTCGTGTTATTGGCCTGATAAATCAGATTAAGTCTTATACTGAAACCATAGAGGATGGAAAGGTTGTTTAGAAGGTACTTAGGAGTCTTCCTCCTAAATTTGATACCCTAGTTGTGACCTTAGAAGAGAAAAAATATCTGAGTCAATTTAGTCTATATGAGTTGCAAGCCTCCGTTATTAATCATGAAAACAGATTGAATAGGTCAAATATTTCATTAGAAAATGCATTTTTTGTTTAGTCATCTATAATTCATGAAATATAAAGGGGGAAAGCTAACTCTAAAGGCAGAGGAAGAAGTTTTTCTAGAGGTGGACGAAGTAGCATTCCTGGAAATACTGATGGAAGAGGTCAAAATCCAAATAACAGTCAACCAAGTAATCACAAATTTTATAAATCAAAGATTGAGTGCCATTATTGTAAAAAGTATGGAAATTATGCATATGAGTGCAGAAAGAGATAGTATAATCAGAACAAGCAAGGTCAATATTAGTCACACAATGCAAATAGTACCTCCAACCCTATGTTTATGGCACATGTTGAAGCAATGCCTATAGTCTCACTAATTGAATGCAATGTTTCTCAAGAAAGTTCATGTGACATACAGTATCTAGATTTAGGCTGCAGTAATCACATGACATGAAACTTAGAGTTTTTTTCTAGTTTGGATAATTCATTCCAAACTAAAGTTACACTTGGAGCAGATATCCAATTCACTGTCTTAGGCAAAAGCAATATTAACATTTTAACTAAACAAGGAGAAAAAAATGTTATGCCTGATGTATATAATGTTTCTGGTCTAAAGCATAACTTAATGAGAACGGGACAGTTGTTACAGAAAAGATACATAATCTACATGGAAGATGATCACTGTGTGATTATGGAGAGATATCTAAGCAATTGGCTTATTGCAAGAATTCAGATGAAAAGCAATGAAATGTTTCCATTAACATTGAAGCTATCCATGAAGAGAAATACATCGCAAGATATCTATGACACAAAATATGCACAGTATGACACTGCATTCAAAGTCTAAAGTGAAGGAGTAAGTGTGCACAATTACAAGGAAGGAAAATCTACTGCACATAGTTTCAAGAAAGAAGAAGACAGTGATGCAGAGATGCAGAAAAAATTCCAATCTGAAGTACAGGATGATTCATGCTTGTGGCATTTCATATTTGGACATTTGAACTTTGGTGGTATGAAGCTGCTACATACAAAGGATATGGTGAAAGGTTTGTCATTGATTGAAAACACAGAGAGAATGTGTGAACGCTGCATCTTTGGAAAGCACATAGAGAATCATTCCAGTTGGCAAGTCATATAGAGTAAAATATCCACTGGAAATTGAACATTCATATATTTGTGGACTAGTGCAAACAACATCTATAGGAGGCAGTACTTATTTTCTTATATTTATTGATGATTTCTCAAGAAAAACATGCATTTATTTCCTAAAACATAAATCTGACACATTGGGTTTTTTTAGCATTTCAAATCACTTGTGGAGAAGCAAAGTGGTCATTATATCAAGGTTATAAGAACTGATAGAGGAGGTGAATATGTTTCAAGAGAATTTCATAAATTTTTTAAAGTTCATGGCATTTACAAGAAATTCACTTTGTGATATACACCACAGCGGAATGGTGTCGTATAGAGGAAGAATTGAACCATCATGGAAATGGCGTGCAGTACGTTGGAGGCCAAACTTTTGTCAAATGAGTATTGGTATAAGGTAGTAGCAAATGTAGTATACATTATGAATAGATTCCCAACAAAGAGTGTGAGAAACAAAATTACTCAATATGCCTCAACAGGATTGAAGCATAATGAGACACACTTAAAAGTATTTGGCTGTGTCGCATATGAACATGTTCCAGATGAGCTGAGAAATAAATTAGACAACAAAGGTTAGAAATATATTTTTTTTGGATACTATGAAGATACAAAATCATACCAATTGTATGATCTTATTACAAGGAAATTCATAATCAATCGCAATGTTCAATTTGTGGAGAATGAAGCATGTGATGGGAGTATAGAATGAAAATTCAAAATCATTGATGCTATTGGGCATGATGACACAGAGGAAGAATTTGTTCCTTCTACACCTGGAACTGCAACACAAATCCCAACTCAAACTACTCCAGTGAGATCTGCAAGTGTGCAGTCTACAGCTAGAGTGCAACAAACTCCAGAAAACAGTCCAAGTAGTTCTACATCTCCAGATCCAACATTAGCAAGTATGTTACCAAGAAAGACAACAAGTATGTGCAACATCTATAATGTTGACAAAGCAAAAGCTTTTCCATTTTTTGCTCTGTTTTCACAAATAGATGATCCATTAACTTTTGAAGAAGTTGTCAAAGATGACATATGGGCACAAGCCATGGATGAAGAAATTAAATGCATAGAGAATAATCAAACATGGAAATTGGTAGATGTACCTAAATACAAGGATGTGATAAGTTTCAAGTGGGTTTATAAGACCGAGAAAGATGTAGAAGGAAATGTGCAAAAGCACAAGGAAAGGCCAGTTGCAAGAGGTTTTACATAGAAAATTGGATTTGATTTCAATGAAACATTTGTTTCAGTTACACGCATGGACACAATCAGAACTGTGTTGTCCATTGTTGCGCAGAAAAAATGGCATGTTTATCAAATGGATGTAAAGTTAGCATTTTTTAATAGACATTTAGAAGAAGAAGTGTATGTGGAACAACCACAAAGCTATGAGATTCTAGGACAAGAGAATAAAGTATACAAGTTGAAGAAGGTAATGTATGGATTAAAGAAAGCTCCAAGAGCTTGGTACAGCTGTATAGATTCCTACCTTTCTTAGAATGGATTTCAGAGAAGTGAATGTGAGCCAACACTGTACATCAACGCAAATCAACAAGGTAATATGTTAATTGTTTTCTTATATGTATATGATTTGATTTTTACAGGTGATTTTGGCATAGAAGAATTTAAGTTAGTCACGAAGGATGAGTTTGAAATGATTGATTTGGGGCTTATGAGATATTTTCTTGGTATTGAAGTTCACTAGTACAAAGATGGTATATTTATTTCACAATCTAAATATGCACATGAAATTTTGAAAATATTCAACATGATAAATTCCAAATCATCCCCAACACCTATCATAACAGGATTGAAGTTAAGTAAGGAAGATGAAGGTTCCAAAGTGGATCCCATTATGTTTAAAAGAATGGTAGGCAGTCTTATGTATATGACAGCAACAAGGCCTGATATTCTGTATGGAGTGAGCCTAATTTCAAGGTTCATAGAAACTCCAAAAGAATCACATTGGAAGGCAGGAAAACGAATTAAGAGATATGTGAATGGAACAAAATATTTTGGCATTATCTATTCTACTTCAGAAAATTTCAGACTTATTGGATACAATGACAGTGATTGTGGAGGAAACATAGATGACAGGAAAAGTACCTCTGGGTACACATTTCATTTTGGAACAGGTACAGTTTCATGGCCATCATGGAAGCAACACATTCTAACTCTTTCTTCGATAGAAGTTGAATATGTCACAGCTACAAGCACAACTTGTCAAGTTGTTTGGATGAGAAGAATGTTAAAATATTTGTTGCAGGAACAAAAGGAACCAACCATAGTATTATTTGACAACAATTCAACCATAGTATTATCAAAGAATCATGTGTTTCACAAGAAAACCAAACACATTGATACAAGGTATCATTTTATCAGAGAATTGGTAAATAACAAAGAAATTTTCTTAGAATTTTGCAGGTCAAAAGAACAAGTCACAGATATATTCACAAAAGCTTTGGCGAGATATGCATTTCAAAAAATGTGTAGTTGTCTAGGAGTCGGTGCAGTCGCAGATGTTTGACAGTTCATGTCAATTCAATTTTAGGATATAAATTTTGTATTTTGTAAACTCACCTACTTATATTTAAGGGGGAGTGTTGGAAATGTTAATTACAAGTAGTGAGCTTTACGCTTACGTAGAATCTATTTTTCATACACCTCAAGCAAGAGTGTTAGTAGGAGTTTATTTAATGAGTCGATCTTTATCTTTCTCGAGCTTTGTTATTCAGATGAGAGAGTTAGTAGAAATTTATTGTCGTCTTAATTATTTTTAGCTATCTTACTTCTACAGGAATTTTTTGGTCTCAGTATATATAGGTTCGATTCTGTAGGTAGTTGATATAGCAGATAGAATAGAACAAAGAGAAGATTTGATAGTTAGAAAATAGCATCAGTTGTGTAAGTAGTCTGAGAAGTCTGAGAGCTCAAGCTATGTGTTTTGTAAGTTGCAGAAGTTGTTCAAAATTCATTGGAGCAGAAGCTCGTCTTAGTTATTGTATTATGTATCAGCACGAAACGTTGAAGCTCATAATATATTAAGTCATCTATGTGTTGATGTATTTATGAGTTTTTGTTGTGAAAATATCTTCCCTTTATTTATGCTCAAGCATAAGTTCATAGTTTATGTGTTGAGAGTAGCACAGTTACAAGAAAGTGTTTAGTGTTATAGTCACAACGCATGGTCTTTTGTAATTGTGTTGCACAGAAGTTTGTCTACATGTTGTAGATCCGAGAATTTGGTGGGTCAGTGCTTGGGATGGGGTCACAAATTGTTGCTCTAGAAACCATATTGCAGTGATTGAATCTTATACAAAGGAGATCTCACAATTGGATTCTCAAAGGATAATGCCACAGATCTAATAGAAGGTCTTGGCACACAGTCTTGTAAATGCTAACCTTGTACAATATCTACTGCAAACAGATATTAAAAAAAGAACATAAAATATACAATGGCAAATACAAACATTACACAAATATTTTTCCCCTGGAAACCCAAACCGGAAAAACCAGCATATTCTATATTCATTCATAGTGTTACATTGTTTACAATACAATATACATATAGGAGCCATCGACATCTAAAACCCTAACCCAATGACCTGGATTAATCCAAAACCCTAATTCCTTAACTGGAAATAGAAAAGCATCGGCAAAAACCATGTGATGAAAAACCACCTAAATACATGACATGTTTCACGAGGAAAAAAAAAAATTAACACATACCCAACATTCTCCCACTTGTTGTTTTCTTTGCATACAGGCGGTTACAGGGTTACATAGTCAAAAATCCAAGGCAACAATGCCCATGGATCCTCTACACCAAGAGAACTTCTCAATGCTCACAGATTTTGTTAATGAGTCTACAACATTCTTAAAAGTGTCCACCTTCATCAGTGATACCTTATTTTCTGCAATCATGTATCTCACAAAGTGATATTAAACATCAATGTGCTTTTTCTTTGAATGATAAGCAGGGTTCTTCCCCAGAAAAATTGCACTCTGACTGTCACACTCTATCCTTACAGCTTTTTGTACCAACCCAATACCTGAACACAATCTTTGTAACCATATTGTTTCCTTACTTGCATGAGTGGCTACCATGTATTCAGATTTTGTAGTTGAAAGTGCCACTACAGCCTGTCTTTTTTTCATCCAACTTATTGCTCCTCCAAACAGGTTAAACACATACCCGCTTGTAGATCTCCTACAATCCAAATCTCCAGCCCAGTCTGCATCCACAAAGCCATGTATATCGACCACTCTGTCCAATCCTGGTCTTCCTTCGTAGCAAAATACATAGCTAATAGTGCCACACAAATACCTGAAAACCCTTTTTATTGTTGTCCAATGCTCCTTCTCTGGTTTTGACATATACCTGCTCAAAACTCCCACTGCATGTGCAATTTCTGGTCTAGTACAGACCATTGCATACATCAAACTGCCAACTGCACTCGCATATGGAACATGAGACATGTCCTCCTCTTCTTCATGTGTCTTGGGACACTAATCCGCAGATAACTTTACACCAACAGGAATAGGAACCTTGACCGGTTTGCATTGTTGCATATTAAACCTCTGCAATATTGTCTCGACATATTTTCTCTGATTTAACCAGAGTTTCCTCTTTTTTCTATCTCTTTTAATTTCCATGCCCAAAATGAAATTTGAAGCACCAAGATCCTTCATGTCGAATTTAGAGGACAACTGAGTTTTCACATCCTNGATAATCTCCTTGTTGTTTCCTATCAGCAACATGTCATCCACATACAAGACCAAATAAATCAAATGATCACCAATTAATTTAGAATACACATGGTGATCCTCTTTGCTTCTTTTGAAGCCAAGTCCCAGCATATAAGTATCAAATTTTTGATACCACATCCTTGGTGATTGTTTTAAACCATACAAGGACTTTTTCAGCTTGCATACCAGCTCCTTATTTCCTTTCACAGCATAACTTTCTAGTTGCTTCATAAAGATTTCTTCTTCCAAATCCCCATGCACGAATGTTGTCTTCACATCCATCTGTTCTACTTAAAAATCAAATGCAATAGAAACAGATAACAGAAATCTTATAGAGGTTAACTTGGCAACAGGAGAAAAAATCTCACCAAAATCAATTCCCTCAACCTGGGAATAACCCTTTGCTACTAACCGAGCTTTGTATTTCTCCACTTTTCCTTTTGCATTCAAATTCTTTTTAAATACCCATTTGCTGCCAATGGGATTTCTTCCAGTTGGCAACTCCACTAGATCCCAAGCCTCCTTCTTATTGAAATATTCCATTTCTTATTCCATGGCCCTTTTCCAAAGATTTCCATCCTCTGAATCCATTGCCTCCCTGATAGTTCTAGGATCATCATCAGTAATAGACAAAGAAAAATTTGAATGAAAATCATATGGACTATATCTTCCCGGTAGCCTTCTTTCTCGATCTGATCTCCTCAATACTGGAGTACGAGGATCAACTTCTTATTATTCATGTTCTTCTGTAGAGTCTGATTGATCATCCTTTACATCAAACTCTATCTTCTTTGGTTGTTCCTTACTTGGTAGGACTTCATGTTTAACAACATCCTTCATTTCTCTAAATACCACATCTCGGCTATACACTACCTTCTTAGTTTCTAGGCTCCAAAGCTTATAACCTTTGAGACTGTCTTTATATCCAATAAAAATACATTTTTCATCCTTCTTATCCAGCTTACTCCTATTTTCCTTTGGAACATGAACATGTGCATCGCAGCCAAATACCTTAAGATGTGTGAGAGAAGGTTCCTTACCAGTCCATACCTCTTGTGGAGTCTTGTCACCCAACGCTGATGAGGGTGATTTGTTGACCAGATAACATGCAGTACCCACTGCCTCTTCCCTAAATTCTTGCCCTAACCCGGCACCACTGAGCATGCACCTTGTTTTTTCCATCAGCGTCCTGTTCATCCTTTCTGCAATGCCATTCTGCTGAGGTGTATATGGAGTATTCTTCTACCTTGCTATACCGCACTTCTTACAAAATTATTCAAATTCATTCCCGTAGAACTCTCCGCTGTTATCTTTCCTCAACACCTTATTTCTTTTCTCTGTTTGATTCTCAACAAGAGCCTTAAACTCTTTAAACTTGTCAAAGACTTCAGATTTCTTCCTGAGAAAATATATCCAAGTTTTCCTCGAGAAGCCATCTATAAATGAGACATAGTACACATATCTTCCCAATGATGGGACCGACACTGGTCCAAAAACATCACTGTGAACTAGTTGTAAAATTCCTTCTGCCCTCGTTGCACCAGAGGGGAATCTTACCCGATTATGCTTCCCATATAGACAATGTTCATAGAAATCAAAATCCAGAGAGAAGTTAGACATACCTTCAACCATACCTTTACCATGTAGTCGTCAGAGACCCTTCTCTCCGATATGCCCCAGTCTTTGATGCCACAACATAACCTTTTCTCCAGAGACTGTAGGAGTTCTTTCTTCTTCAACTCCAATATCAGGAACAATGGAGCTATTACACCCATCAATAATAGTGCTTCCTAGCAACTTATAAGTTCCAAACCAAACTCCCTTCATCAACACCATTGCTCCTCGAACCATCCTGCAAGTTCCCTTTTCAAAAATTGCTTTTACCCCTGCATCTTCCATTTTTCTTATAGAAATCAAATTTCTGGCCATACCTGGGATGTGCGGAACACCAGGCAGTGTTCTAATCCTTCCATCTATGAGCCTCAACTTGACCCTTCCTCTTTATATGATTCTGGTTGCCGAATCATTACCTAAGAAAACATTACCTCCATCATATTTATCATATTCGCAGAACCACTCCCTGTGGGGAGTCATATGAAAGGATGCACCAGAGTCAATCAACCATGCCTCATGATCTTCATGTCTGCTTGAAGAGGCCAAGTACACATCCCCTCCTTCTTCCTTGGAGTTCTTTTTTTTTGTAGAAAAAGATTCTTTAGATCCCTTCTTTTTCTCAACTTTGGATCTACACTGCTTCTTGTAGTGCCCTTCTTTTCCACACCTCCAACATACCCTTACAAACTTTTCAGGAGATTTAGATCTACCCTTAGACTTAGATATCCCACTTGAGAAATTAGATCTATTTCTTTCTTGGGAACGTCCTCTTGCAAATAATGCGTATGTTCTATGTCCTTCCATATTCTTCCATCTCATCTCCTCCTCCAACAAGTATGAGACCACTTCTTCAAACTTCAAAGAAGTTGTATTACTACATATGGCCACAACCAGACTATCCCACGAGTTTGGTAAAGAACACAACAAACTGATACATTTATCTTCATCTGAAATTTTAATCTCAACAGATACTAACTGACTTACCACAGTATTGAAGGCATTTGAATCCTCTGCCACCGAGTCTCCATATCTCATCCTCAAGTTATACATCTTCTTTCTCAGGAATAGTTTATTTACCAAGGACTTAGATTGATACAACTTCTCTAACTTTTCCCATAAATCCTTGGTTGTAGCTTCCTCTGACACATTCAGTAATACCGAATCGGAGAGACACAGTCGGATTGTGCTCGTTGCCTTCCGATCCATCTTTTTCCAGTCATCTACAAAAGTTCTTGTAGGTGCAGTACCTAGATCTACCGCAATCCACTAATCTCTATCCACCAAAAGATATTCCATCTTGACCTTCCACAACTCAAATCTTTTCCCATTAAACTTCTCGATCTCCATCTTCGAATTGCTTGCCATATCTTTTCACCTGAAAAACAATACCGCAAATCTCCCACTGTAACAAGGCTTATCATAGTCCCGAGCCAAACCCTTGACCACAAAGGCGTCCCCCTGAAGCTAATAAAGCTCTGATACCATATGTAAATGCTAACCTTGTACAATATCTACTACAAACAGATATTCAGAAAAGAACAAAAAAGATACAATGGCAAATACAAACATTACACAGAGATTTTTCCCCTGGAAACCCAAACGGGGAAAACCAGCATATTCTATATTCATTCATAGTGTTACATTGTTTACAATACAATATACATATAGGAGCCAGCGGCATCCAAAACCCTAACCCAATGACCTGGATTAGTCCAAAACCCTAATTCCTTATCCGGAAATAGAAAACCATCGGCAAAAACCATGTGCCGAAAAACCCCCTAAATACATGACACGTTTCTCGAGGTAGAAAAAATTTAGTCGTGCAAAGAATATAACACATACCCAACAAGTCTTTGAGATCAAATACTAGCCAATTTGCTCTGCAATTTACACTGTCGTCCTCTAAGTAAACATGTGTGCCTCAACAACATTCATCTAAGGTTAATGACCATTATGTTCTTCTTTTTTGTGCAGCGAACAAAACCCAAATTCCAAAAATGTTACTTGTTTGCATCGTGGTCTTTCGGTAGTCCACATAGGTTAAATATGAAAGGGTCGTTAAGAATTTTTAATCATTTACCATTTATTTTCATAATATTGTGAAGGGCGCTACATCATGTAGTATTACAATCACTTCATGTATGTGAGTTTCTCGATCACATTTTTTTTTCTACCTTTATTGAACGAGAACGATCCTTTCTTTTAGCTTTAAAACTTAAGAAATTATCAATGGCCCAAGCACCCTAAGCCAAAGTTTAGTAGAACTTCTCATAACATGCCTTTATAAAATGAAGCATGTTAAGAAAACACTCAAGTTATCCATGTTATGGAAACAAAAGGAGTAAGTTAAATAATTTAATAATTATTTATTGAAATGTGGAAGTTGTTAACCTTTAGATATTATGTGTTGTTGAAGTTTTCTTTAAGATAATACTTATTGTTTATAAATTTGTACTATTTTTATATAAAAGCATATAATGTTCTTTATATTTATGTTTAAAAAATGTATATATATGATCTTTAATCATATATAGAAAAAAGGGAGAGTTTCAAAGAAAATCATCATTCATTTTTTTAAACTAACATTAATCCAACACTGAGTCATCGATTGCGTAAAGGAACGATGACAACACTATATACGCAACCTAAAGGATACCATAATGGAGGCGTGCCCATTTTTGTTTTAAAGTGAAGTAAATTTATTCTATTCCAAAGTAAAGGAGAGTTTAGTGTTCCAATTTTGACCCTCCGAATATACTCAATCAAATTATGTCAATAGAAGGCGTTATGATAAGTGTTGGTACATGTAAATTTTAGATGTAGATAATGTAAATAGTTTATAGATACTCGTAGTGTTAAGCGAAAGGTTGAATCCTAACTAAAGAATAATGAAAAGTGTACACAAGAGACATGCTTTTACTTCTAGGTATCACGATATGATACACCATGGTATAATATGTTATGTTAAAAAATAATATGAAATATAATACAAAGTCTATGTAATTTCATGTATATGAAAAATATGGTTAAAAATTCACGAGAAAGAGAGAAGTGTTAGAATAAGCTTATTTTAGTAAGTTGTTAGTAGATTGGGTTGGGTTTGTTGAGTTGTTGAGATATTCTCTCAACCTCTCTCACAAAGATGGGAATTAGTTAGATCTCAATCCAACTATAGGTATCTTTGTTTATTGTGTGTAATACGATGAATTATTGTGTGAATTACAGCAATGGACGCTCTTCCAATTTCTCAAATGGTATCAGAGCTTGGCTGGGCTTAGCTCCTCACAGAGTGCCCAAGAATATGAAATAGATTGAGAGGCTATTATCCTGTACATACGTAGATTCTGAGTGTTGTGATCCGTGTGACCTGTGTGAGAGTAAGTTTGAGTGAAAAAGGTGATCTACGTACTCTTTTGATCCACAGCAACACATCTCTTTTGAGAGCCTAATCGTTTGAAAAAAAATAGAACAGGCTATAGAAAATCCTCCCACTGTAATTCGCTACGGTAGTTGTTGGAGGTGGAGTCGCCGACCTAGAGGAGTACGATCTCTGTGTTGGAGATTGCAGCAGTCTGTGTGTAGGAAAAGGGAATTGTCATAGATTAGCTATCATCAACTAGCTTCTGCATGGAGAGACGTCAATAGGTGGCGTGTCCATCCTGAATATGCCATTGGCAGGTCGAGCTTGTCCGAGAAGGTTTGGGAACGCAATTTCTTTGTTTTTCATTTAATAATCGGGATGTTATATTAAATATTGTGCCATCCTTGTGAGAAGAGTGAATCGTATAACCTGCTAACTGTTGTATTTGACCCGTTGACTGGTGTAATCCGCGAGGAAATTGATGTGTGCAAAGTTGTTGTAGAAATACGATTTCTGAAATTTCTTATTATGTAATTCATTGCCATTTCATTCTTAGTGTCATTGCAGACACCATCATTTGTTGTTGGGCCGATTCTCTGAAAATTATTGCTGACAACTGTTACGGAGAGAAGCTGTTGCAGTCACAATTCGTTGTTGAAGACAATCTACGATTTGCTACTGAAAGGAGGAGATCCAGTAATATATTCACATATGCAAGAGCACAACAATATGAGCCACCGTGGAATTAGCTATTATTTCTGCCTGACGAGAAGCCAAAGATCGAATCCAGTCCAGGGCACACGGCTCCCAAATTATAATTGGTGTTTGGTTGTTCATATATTTATATATTGGAAGAAGAGCAGAGGACGTGAGCCACATTACAATTTACAGCCTGTTGGTCGGCACTGCAGAGTCACTGTTGTACGAAGTCCACGACAACTTTTGCCCCTTTTTTGGTTGCATTCGTCAGAGTTTTATGTCAAATAGGTTATTTTTATATTGTTTAAGTTGTAAAGAAGAACCAAATTTTGAACATAGTGATGAAGTTCAAGCTTGTAGTTCTTGCGTGTTCTTCGGTGCCACAAGAGCATGTTACTAGTTTGATTATGTCCAATATGTTATAAGTTGTAGATTCTTGTTGTACTTCGGTGCTCCAAGATCGACAATTACAAGTTACATTTACCTGGTGAGTTTAAAGTTTTGTGTGTAAGTGTTTATGTAAAAGTAAGAACTTGTATTTTGATGCAAGTTGGTAGCCCCAGTATCAAGTACATTGTTTTTATTGGAAGTCACCTTGTGTAAAGGAATGTTGAAGACATTCTGTATACAACCTTTTCTTCTATATACTGAAGGATAGTCGAAAGCAAAAAATCCTACAGATGAAGGAAAGTTCATAGAATGCATCAATAACTGTCAACTTTTAGCACGGAAGCCCCGATGAGCCAAGTTGTCAAATTGTCCAGTATACAAGTGCAAGAAAGATGGTCATAGGCATTTTGACTTTAAATGTGTCGATGGAAATCTCGAAGAAGAGGAAGAAGAAAGAGCGGAAGCCGTGTGATTGCAGAGTGAGTTTCAGTGCTGAGGAAGACCAGATCAGACAGACAGATGAAAGTTCTAGTGTTGTAATCTTTTGTGTTGTATTGTAATTTGTAAAGTAAGCATTAAGGGAGGGTGTTAGAATAAGCTTACTTTAGTAAGTTGTTAGTAGATTGGGTTGGGTTTGTTGAGCTGTTGAGATATTCTCTCAACCTCTCTCACAAACATGGGAATTAGTTAGATCTCAATCCAACTATAGGTATCTTTGTTTATTGTGTGTAATACGATGACTTATTGTGTGAATTACAGCAATGGACGCTCTTCCAATTTCTCAAAGAGAGGGAAAGTTAATTGAAAAAAATCATTTGTTGTGTTTTAGTGCGTGAACTCGCTAACATTTCAACCATATGTGTATGAAAATATAATATGAAAAAATTGTCGGGGATTGTACTGAAAATATGTATAAATCATATAATATATAATTTGTAATTACGACTTTTTCTCTTCCATTATAACTATGCATGACATTTGAATGGTATTCTTTGTGGGCAATTAAACTCATAACCTATGACCATTTGAAACTTGCACTAGACATGTTTCTTAAGAGCTTGTATGAATTGAGTAGTGAGCAAGACAAACAAGTGGTTAGTAACAAAGTATATTTCACTCATTTGGTGAGTGAAGAATGGTCAACATTATAAGAATGGTCGAGGAAGATAAAAACCCACAATTTCGTATTTATATGTTTGTGTTAAGTTTTGATTAATGTTAAGTTAGGGATTACATTTCTAGGTATTTTAGAAGAAAATTAATGGTTTGGACTTTTCCTTCGTGAATAATTTAAATTGTTCAAATTGATTTCATTAGTGAGTGAATCTACATTTAAAAAAATGATATTTTGTAGGGGAATGACTAAGAAGAGGAGGTCTATGGAGTGATTGAGTGTTGTTTAAAGTTCTTGGAAGTGCATTGAGAGAATTCATGGTAAGTGTTTAAATTCAATTGATCCAGGATCACCATGGTTGGGTTGTGTTATAGATAGAGTATGTGGGTTTTTCTTCACCCCTTTAACCTTATATCCCAATCTGGGGTGGGTTCCACCCTGGATGCTAAGTGCTCAGAAGCAAATTGATGCTACATAACTAATTTCTTTAACACATTAATCTGAAATATAAGTATGTATTTTTACTCCTTATCCCTATATTTAGTATTTGAATTATATAGTAAAAATGAATTTTATGCTTGAAATTCTCTTAAAGTTTCAAAAAATTAGATGTAGGATATTATACAGAATCTTCACTCAATGAACCTATGACATAGCACATGCATTCATGGGATATTAAAGAATATCCATAATGTCACTAGTTATTGATATATACTTCCCAAAATCCTTTTGTTGCACCCTCCTCCCAATGCATCTTTCCAATAATAAAAAAACCCTATTTTTACTCCATACCTCTTTTGTACCCCTCAATACCTATAAACTCCCTGATACCCCTCATCCCCCCAAATACCTACAATATATTGAGTTTATTTAATGAAAGTGATAAAATATTGGTCAACAAGGTGAAGCCCCTATGAGATATTAGAATCCTTGTACATAATGGAGCATAAATGGATATGATGCCCATGGATACAACCATAATTTCATATATTTCTTATGAATTCTCTTGTTGTTATACGTTTTCTACTGAGATAAATTAGGGAATATGTATGTACTCAAATAACATTTAGGTGTATCATTTGTAATTCTACATATGAATTGTATTAGTAGCATGTTGGGTGTTATGAAATGCCTAGCTCCATTTAGAATTGGAATATTAAACTCCAGTTAACAAATGAAAATATTAGAGTTTGGTTGAGTTGGTACTCGAAATACCAATGATAGGAGAAAAGGTAAATACACCATATACGAAATGGGAAATAGAAGGAAATTTGCAATTGATATTCTCTACCATCTTGTTTTTCATCCCCATTTTCCAAGTTACAACTCCTTGCCGTTTCTTTGACATGATGGAGATTTGGTTGAGTTGGTACTCAAGTACCAGTAATAGGAGAAAAGGTAAATAGACTATAAGGAATTAGAAGAGAATTTTCAATTGATATTCACTACCATCTCATTTGTCATCCCCATTTTCCACGTTGCAACTCCTCTCCCTCTTCTTTGACGTAATGGATGACAACCCTAGGTGAAGTAATGATATTCAATCCTTTTAGAGTATTCTTAACAATTTTTCCTCTCTCTTTGTTGTAGATTGTGTTCCTTCTACACACTCATTTTCCCTTTGTCAAACCAGTCTCTCTTTTCAATTTTAGGAGCCTTTGTTTTGAGTATACCTAATCTTCATTGCAATAGTTTCATTAACAAAATATCTTGAGAAGAGTAATCGCATATCTCCTCGCCTATCTTAATAATCAAATATTATATTATTTGACTCTCGTTGTTCATTTACAAGTATTGATGTCTTCATTTAAAAAGATATAGTATTTTCTTCTTTAATTCAATCTAAACCTACCCACTAATTGTAATAATGGTAAAATGTTTCTATATACTAAAACAAATTTCCATCAAAAAATAATTAAATTTCTAAGAAACAATTTTCTATTGTGATTAAATTTCAAGTACCCACCCTCTCTTAGACCTCATTGGGATCACTAATCATTTCCAATTAAACTATGAATAGTGGTATATTTCATTACGATATACAATCTATTACTATAAATATCATTATTATTGAACTTTAATAATTTATGTACGCCTGATATCTACCCTACTACATAGCATTGAATGCTACTATGCGTGGTGTATAGGTGATCAAATATGAAAACAATTCATATTTAATACCCTATACACCACCCACCACAACATTCAATGCTATGTAGTAGGGTGGATATTCATCTCCTTTTTGGATAGTGGTTTCTCCTATTGTTCTTGATATTCTTTTGACTAATTGATGTGGACTCTCTAATACTCTTAGATGCTTTGTGATTTGTTGTTGCACTTTGATGAAGCATTGCTAATTCCTACATTCTTATGTTGCATATTTGCTTTCACACTGAAAAAATTCTAAATCATTTGAAAATATTTTCCCTCTTACATATATGACCAAGTTACATCCTAAATCTTTTGACCAAGTTACATCCTAAATCTTTTAAAGACGTTTGTTGTCCTATGTTGTCCTATAATTTAACCATTTCAATTTAATAGTTGGGTAGAGTTCAAAAAGATGGTTTCCTTCTTATAACTCTAGCCATTTCAATTTTAAGCTTCATCATGAACTTCATCACTTAGGGAGGTTATTATCACAATAATGATGATAATAAGATTATTTTTTTATCATTTCAAATTGTTTATATCAAATATTTTAGGAAGAAAAAGTGAAATTGAAAGAATAAGATAAACAATTGTTTCCACTTTATTTTAATAATAAGTATAAGGATGATTATATCAAAATAAGATAGGTGCATTTTTTTATCTTAATATTGAAAAGATTATAATATTTATTTTATTATAATGTGTCATGTATAAAGACAATAATGAACACATATTTATATATTAGAAATAACATTATAAATATCAAACCATGTATAAACACAAGAATGGAAATGTCATTCATTTTTAAGAAAATGGATTTATTATAATTTTACATTAACATTTTATAATATCAAAACAATTTATAATAAATTATTAAAATACAAGCATGAAAATGGGTGAAATACATATAATTGACGTAAGTAAAATGTAAATGTAGTGAAATACATATAATTGATGTAAATAAAATGTAAATGTAGGTAATTTTCGGTATATGGAGGTGAAACCCTAGCGCACCGAAGAACCCTATCGCGCTGAAGAACCAGGACCCGTGTCTGTATCATGTGTGCTCTGACGTCAGAGCACTGCCACCCGCCTTGCAGCTTTGCAGTTCTGCGCCTCACGAGATTCTTGCTCCACTCACAATGAGCATGGGAGAGGGGGGGAAACCCCCCTCGTATAGCGACATGGCCGCAAACGACAGATCTGGAACCCGTGCTAAGAGGCCCGCCTTCGAGACACCGGTGCATCTGAGGGAGCATCTTTTTACCTAGGAACAAAATCTTGGCAAAGAAATGGAACTCGAACCCAACACATCCCATCCGCAAGCTTCCAAAAACTGGCTACCAGGTAAGTGTATTCCACAAATGGAAAAACCTTTTCTTTATCATATCAAATCGACAAGGGTGGGGGAACACACCCAGTTTATGATGGACCATGCACTAATAGGTAAATTCCTAGGACTATGGCCTACCGAGAAAGACCTCACTCGCTATATAAAGGACTGGTGGAACCCTAAAGGAGACTATGAGGTACAGCTTAGCTCTAAGGGCTTTTTCACAATTATCTTGTACAACCTAGAAGATAAGGACAGAATATTCGACAACGGACCATACTTCTATAATTCAGCAGGCCTATTTCTAAGGTTCTGGACTGACAGATTCAGTCCAGAGCAAGAGGACTTCTCAAGAGCCCCGGTCTAGATACGGCTGTACTCCCTGCCCCAGGAATTTTGGCTGGAAGAAATACTAATGGGTATAGGAAATATGGTGGGACAATATGTCAAAGCCTCAAAAGCCACGAAAATAAGGAAATACACCTCATATGCCCGTATTTTCATTTACATGGACATCTCAAAAGCTCTACCGAGATCCATCACACTGGAATACCAGGACGAGGACTGGAACCAGACAATTGATTATGAACACATACCCTTTCGATGTAGAAAGTGCCACGAGCACGGCCACTTGTTCAGGGATTGCCCCTTGAACGCCTCAGCCCCTAAACCAACGGAAGCCAAGCAGAAGGACGGCTTTACCAACGTCACAGGAAGGTGAAAGAACACGCAAAAAAAACAGAACCAAAGCTTAGCCTGAAGGCCTCTTCCAAGAATTCCTTTGAGACTCTCAATCAGCTACAGAAAGAAGCGGAATCACAGAACCCCCTCCAAGCATCAATGCAAGCGAAAGGTAAAAGCCCTGAAATACCACACACAACTCATCCAAAGGAAACCACTCAGTCAACACAATCTGGCAGAGATGAAGACACCAATATGCTTATTGATGAAACGGATCTGGCAGAAATAGACCTAGAAAAATTGGAGGAAGCCCTCAACCAAAGGGATCTGCAACATATTCCAGTAGAACAACTCAGGAAAGTGCACAAAGTGTTTACTGACTCCACGGCAGGATCCACAGCTAGGTTGGGCATCTCGTCAGATCCCAACCCCGAGCCCAAAAAATCCACCAAGGAAAGCAAGAGGCGAGGACGCAAACTAGCCCAACAACTCATTAGGGAGGTAGGGCACTTAATGATCAACTCGGGCCAGATACAGAGGTTATCAGAGGGATATCTCCACCCCCCCCCCCACCATCCTCATG
>ML777871.1:188218-247743 GCA_009831015.1 Picea engelmannii
ATCTTGGAACATTAGAGGTCTTAACGGAAGATCCAAGCAGCGGATCCTCCGAGATTGTATTAAGACAGAGAATCTGGATATATTATTATTGCAGGAAACCAAGTGTGCAGGACGGGAGGCGGAAAGTATTTTTAGGAGCAGCTTCCAGATGGGGAATTCCTCTTTCAAGACTCCATAGGCGCGGCTAGCGGATTGGCTATCCTCTGGAACCCGCAAATGGTCACTCTAATTCACCCCTTCTCCACAAAAGACACCCTAACAGCTTACTTCAGAGTTACAACCTCTTCCAAGGAAGGGGCCATCACAAATGTATATGGTCCGCAATCTATCCAAGACAAGGAGAACTTTATACAAAACCTCCACTATGTTCAAACCCTACTACACACGCCGCACTGGATCATTGGAGGCGACTTCAATATGATCCTAACTCTGGAGGAGAAAACTGGAGGAACTAAACGGCTGGAGCAGGACAGTGGTAAGTTCAAAACCCTAATAGAGCAATTAAATATGGTCGATATGGAAACCCGGAATGGAATTTTTACCTGGTCCAATAAAAGAATAGGGCACCAGCATGTGGCCTGTAGGTTGGATCACTTTCTAGTGACAGAAGCACTCCTTGAAAGCGACCAGGCAATGGAAGCAAATATCATACCAAAATCAGGGTCAGACCACTGGCCCATAGTCTTTTGTCTGGACCCGGGATTCCCCACCAGGCCCAAGCCCTTCCGTTTTGAAATTTTTTGGCTTACTCACCCAAACTTTAACCAGCTGGCACACACTTGGTGGGCCCAAGCCGAAACTGATCATGGCACTCATATGTACAAGTTCCAACAGCGCCTCAAGAACTTCAAACTACACTTAAAGAAGTGGAACAAGTCCACCTTTGGAAACATCCTTCTCAGGAAGAGGGAAATAGAGAGCCAACTCAAAGAACTTCAACGAACTTGGCAAAGGAAGAGGAAGGACTAATGACGGATTTAGAAGCCTGCAGAGAACAGGAAGAAATCCTTTGGAGGCAAAAGTCCAGAGTCCAATGGCTCAAAGAAGGGGAGCGCAATACAAAATTCTTCCATAGGGCGATGACGCATCGCAGATACATCAATCGCATCACCCAACTGGAGGATGAGCAGGGAACCCCGATAAGGGATCATGATCAAATAACGGATGCACTCACCTCCTTCTACCAAGATCTCCTTACAGAGACCAATTCAAACAGGGAAGAAGCCATCCAAAAAGTCACTCGGAACATACCCAAGCTGATCAGCTCTGAGTAGAATACAACACTGACAAGACCTATTACTCAATTTGAAGTGGATTCAGCAGCAAAGGACATGCCTCCGGGTAAGGCACCAGGCCCTAATGGATTCACAACGGATTTCTTCCACTACTGTTGGGACATGATCAAGGAAGATGTATGGATGGTAGTAGAAGAATCTAGAACATCCGGTCAAGTTCTCTCCGCTTTAAATGCGACCTTCATCACTCTCATTCCCAAGGAGGAACGTGCCACGAACCCGAAGCAGTTCAGACCAATTTCCCTTTGCAATGTCATTTATAAAATAATCACAAAGGTTATTGCTAATCGCCTCAAGCCGATCCTGCCGACCATCATCTCTAATGAGGAATCTGGCTATGTGGAGGGCAGACAAATCATGGACAGTGTCATACTGGCCAATGAGGTCATCCACTCCTTAAAAACAAGAAAAATACCAGGTATGCTTATCAAACTTGACCTCTCAAAAGCTTTTGACAGATTAAGTTGGCAATATCTGCGATTGGTTCTGGAATCCTTTGGCTTCTCCAACCACTGGGTCAATTGGATTCTCAAGCTCACCTCTTCTTCCTTCTTTTCAATCCTTGTTAATGGCACTCCCTCCCGACCTTTTCGCTCCACTAGGGGTATCAGGCAAGGAGATCCCCTTTCTCCTTTTCTCTTTGTTATCATGGCGAAGGGCTTAGGTCGTTATCTCAAAGCGGCGGTCCTGGAAGGCTCACTCACTGGATTGCCACTCCACAACCTACACCCGGCACCCTCACACAGCCAATTTGTTGATGATACACTCCTCATGAATACCCCCACAGTCAGAGAAGCCACCAAGCTCAATTCAATCCTCTCTGACTTCTCGGATGCTTCTGGAATGTTGCTTAACCTAGACAAATCCAAACTCTATTTCTTTAAAACACCAGCCACTGTCCAGGCTCACCTCTCAATACTTCTTAGCATTGCCAGAAGCTCCCTCCCTTCCACTTATTTAGGCATTCCCTTAACCGGAGAGTCTGCGAAATCCATCTCTTCGGATAGCTTGCTATTATCCATTTCCAACAGGCTGAACAATTGGACCTTCAGACCTCTGAACATTGCTGCCAGACTAGTCCTGCTCAAGTCAGTTCTCCAAGCTCTGCCCACTTATCTTTTTACAGCATTGACTGCACCCACCTCAGTCATCAAGGCTATCAGGAGCCTTCAACGCAATTTCTTGTGGAAGGGAAGCCAGAACAATAGGAAATGGGCTCTAGTTGGATGGGACAAACTTTGCAAACCCAAAAAGCAAGGAGGGTTGGGAATCCGAGACCCAGGGAAGATGAACCAAGTCATGGGAGCCAAGATGTGGTGGAGGTGGCTGCAACACCCACAAGAACTATGGGCGAAGATGTGAAAGCAAAAGTATGCCCCGAACGCTCAATCCAACCAATTAATAATATTTAATGAACAGATGCAAGGTTCCAACATTTGGAACACAGCCTGGAGAAATCGCCCCCTGATACAGCAGCACGCCTTCTGGGAGATAAGAAATGGCGAAAGTGCACTCTTCTGGCAAGACTCATGGCAACAGCTACCCCCTCTTGATGATATGGAAAGCCTCCACACATTCAAGCTAAAGTTACAGCAAAGCAGCTTCACAAAGGTTAAAGATTTTTGGATCCCAACTCAAGAAAGGCAACCCTGGAGAAAATGGAAAACTAGTAGAACATAGCTACAGATTACGGAGGAGATCGACCTTCTACCGTGGCAGGAATGCATGGAATACCGAAAAATTCCAAGTAAAGAAGGACCGGATGTTCTCAGATGGGGACACTCCACTTCTGGCATTTTCTCGGTCAAAGAGGCTTACCATTTACAAGGAAATTCTCCAAGCCAGATCCCTGAAACAATCTGGAGCAGAGTCTGGCAGCCTTTTCTCTGGCCCAAGGTCTCCTTTTTTCTATGGCTCACAGCTCAAAACCGTATCCTCACTTGGGACAACCTCCGCAAGAGAGGCTTCACAGGCCCCTCAAGGTGCACCCTCTGTCAGCAAAACGAGGAAACCATGGAACACCTCCTCAACAACTGCCACTACAGTCAACAAATTTGGGATTGGGGAGCCCAAGCCATGCGACGATCCCAGTGGCATTGAGGTAGCATACGGGACACTCTAGTAAACTGGGAAACAATATCCTTCCACAATCCAATTCTCCAGCGCATCTGGCAATTGCTCCCGGGCTTCACGCTATGGTCAATCTGGAAAGAAAGAAATAAGAGAATTTTCAACTCCAGACAGTCCTCCCCCACCATTACTTGGGAAAGGGTTAAATGGCTCATCCATGAAACCATTCACAGCAAGTCCTGGCTACACGAAGACACGCAATACAAGCCCGAGGAAAAGATCATTCTGGAAGGCTGGAACTTGCATTTACGCATACAGCCACAGGGGAGGCCCAAAAACGGGAAAGACAACAGTTCCGCGAATTGGACCCCACCCCCCCTTGATTTTTTCAAGATCAACTTTGATGGGGCCTCCAGGGGAAACCCTGGACCTGCCGGCTTCGGAGCCGTCCTTCGGAACCACATGGGCAAGATTATTCATATGATCGCTGGCTTTTTGGGTGAAAATACAAACAACGTGGCGGAGCTTATAAGTCTAGTAAGAGGCCTCCAAACAGTTGTTCAACATCAGTATCATCGGCTGGTCATTGAAGGAGACTCCCAAGTAATAATCCAGCTCATTTCCAAAATCCTTCACGGCAAGCCCCCATGGCGGATCTCCCCCAGTTGGAGACTCTCCGGTCTTTTGGAGGATTTTGGTGATCTTATCAACTCCAATCTCACCATAATCCCCTCTCATGTTAAACGAGAAGCCAACAAGGTTGCGGATCACCTGGGAAATACAGGGATTGATGCCAAAGCAGAACTCATATATTGGCAGGCCCACGTCTCTGAAGAAACAAACCTCTCCAGGCATTGCAGAGACCTTGCTTGTAGAGACTTCCTAGACCCGGATGGGGTGACACGTAGTTCTAGGGGTAGAGGTGGATTCGCACTTGGCCCAGGCATAAATGCCGATGGCCGCCACCCACGAGTATGTATTAACGATGGGGGACGGCCATCGCTGTAGTTGCAAGACGGAGGGACCGTTCCCTCGAGCGATCATTTACGACCTCAGTGTTCCCGGGATGGCAAGGGTTAAGTGTGAGAGGATGACCTCGGCTCTTGATTATTTGGTTTTCAATTTGCCCGGACAGAGCAGGACTGCACCTGCCTCGGCTTTGTTTATAGCTTGGACGCACTGGTGTGGTCCAACATTCACCGTGCCCCGGCATTCTGCATCTTCGCTGCATTTCTTTCTGACTATAACGAGACAGAGCTCGCTTGCCCGTGCTTCGCACCTGCAACTGCTCTCGTCCTGGCTCATCTGCCTTCACCTACAATTGCTCTGCTCCATCACCATGGCTTGAAAGAGAGGTAGACCTCGCCGTGGCGCGGCCTGGGAGGCACAAAAGGCACAGCGGCGTCGAAAGGAGAAATTGGAACGCGCCTTGGCTCTAGCAACATCCATTCTTCGGAAGGAAGCGAGGGCAAAGAAATTGGCACGGCTTGCCATCATCGCTGAGCCTGGAGTTGGTTGCAGCCGAGACGTCAAGGAGAATGCGCCGAGAGCCATGCAGGAAGCTGGTATTGAGGAGGAGTTTCCCCCCTGCATAGTGGTGGAAGACCCGTTCATGGAGGACCTGTTGATTATTGAGAAAACCCGAGCGGTGACCCATCGGGAGGAATGCAGACCCACTTCGACACTGGTAGATGACACCCCCGGCTGTATTGTAGAGGAAATACCCTGGCCTGGTGATGACAATTGCAGCTGCCATAACACACAGGTGAACAAAGCAGGCACGAAGGGTGCAGAAGTTGATGCGGAGCAGAGGGTGTTCGATGCGGGTTCTGGAGCGGCAGTGGACGTGGGTGGCAGCTTGCATGGTTCACTCATCCGGGAAGAGCACCTAGCACTAATGTTCGACCTTCGTGGACACTTGTCTGACCTGGAGCATCGGGCCCTCCTCATGGGCCAGCGCATGGACATGCTCCTCGACGCATTTTCCAACGCGCCAGCCAAGCGGAAATGCCCCCTCTGCGCGCAAGCTTTCGTCATCATGACTGGGACCACGTGGCAGACTGGCGAGGATGACAGGTCACCAGGCACCTAGGTTTTTTATGCTCTCTTGGCTACTAGTTTTATTATGTTGTTGTTTTATGTGTACTTAGACCATAGACATCTGTCCTGGTTTCCTCCGGGCAGGACAGATGCCAATCTGTTTTTATGTTCTATAATGCTATTGCTACTCGCCCTCTATATATGCTGGTTTCCGATAATCGACAGCATTTTGGGTGATACCAGACCTACTCTTTTGTATACTCTGTAAAAATTTTGTCTATCTAATATAGCAGGTTCCACTTTTTTATTTAAAAAAAAAAAATGTAAATGTATTGTAAATATTATTATTATAGTTATTTTTAAAAAGGAATGTGTTAAAAAGTGAATCAATTTAATTTTTGGATTGAAAATAAAAATAAAAATTAAATTGAAAAACAATTTATAATAAAAGTTTTGTTCCACTTTTTTATTTTAAAAAAAAAAAAAATGTAAATGTATTGTAAATATTATTATTATAGTTATTTTTAAAAAGGAATGTGTTAAAAGGTGAATCAATTTAATTTTTGGATTGAAAATAAAAATAAAAATTAAATTGAAAAACAATTTATAATAAAGTATTGAAATACAAACATGAAAATAAATACTTAATAAAAAGTAGATGTATTGTAAATATTATTATTTATAGTTATGTTTAAAAAGGGAGTGTGTTAAAAAGTAGATCAATTAAATGTATCTCTAAATAATAATATTTACAGTTATACTATTCATAGTTATGTTTAAAAAGGGACTGTGTTAAGAAATAGATCGGATTAAAGTTAATTTTAATTTTTTTATATAAATAATAATATTTTTAGTTATGTTTAAAAAGGGAATGTGTTAAGAAATAGATCAATGTAATATTTGGATTAAAATTAATTTTATTTTTTAGATGAAGTAAAGTAAAGTTAATTTATTTTGGGATGAATTAAATTATTTTGGGATGAATTAAAGTAAAATTAATTTATTTTGGGATTAATTAAAATTTTATTTTAAATTTTGTTTTATGAATTAAAGTTAATTTTTAGATTGAATTTCTTTTTGGATGAATTAAAGTTTAATTTAAATTTTATTTGGATGAATTAAAGTATTTTTTTTTATGAATTAGTGTAAAATCATGAATTTGTTTATTTAATCTGTTTATTTATTTTAAGAAAACAAAATATATTTTCACAACTTTTTCAACTTGGTTAAACAAAAATATATTTTCTATTTAGAATTTACTTTACACTAAAAACAAAAAACAAAGTTTGTCCATTTTTTTTTTAATTTTTTTTATTAACATTTAATATGTCAATTTAATGATTGTTTGACAATGAAGCAATGATAATGAGTTATGTTTATGTTGTATCAATTTAAACAGACTCTATTAAAATATGACTATAGTTTTGAAGAAAAAAGATGAATATTATATTTTTTATAATATTTTAAATAATTTTTATCAAGCTTTTTGAAGAGTAAAATGAAAAGTTCTTAATATAAAATTTCCAAAATCTTTAATGTATATTATTGCATATATTAATTTTTTATTTTAGTGAATCATTATATCATCTGAAAACAATATATTGAAAAGTGTCATAGTTACAAGTTTTCAGCCTAATTAATAGTTGCCTATAAAATTATTTTTAACATAAAATTGTTTTTAGATTTACAATTTATGTTAGATTTTCTAAGAGTGGATTAAATTTAAATTTAGACCAATAAAATTAATTTTAACATAAAATTGTTTTTAGATTTACAATTTATGTTAGATTTTCCAAAAGTGAATTAAATTTAAATTTCGGCCAAAAGATATTTACGTGGGTCGAAAAAGTAAAGAATTCCACCAAAAACAGTAAAGAGTTCCACCAAAAACTTGTCATTAGCAATTTTCAGTATCCATTAAAGTTCACCTTTAAAAAAAAAAAAAATTAAAAATTAATTGAAGTAAAGTTATTTTTATTTTTAGGATGTATTAAAGTTTAAATTTAATTGATTTATGTTTTTTAATGAATTAAAGTTAATTTTTGGATTGAATATATCTATGTTGAATGAATTAAAGTTAATTTTTGGATTGAATCTATTTATGTTGAATTTATTTATGTTTGTTCGGCGGTGTTTTTCCTAATCCGATCAAAAATCCGGTCAGATTTTGGAGTTGAGCTGAAGTGCGATTTGCTGCAATGCTCAAAATTGCAATTTAAACAACAAACATTTAAACAGTTTTTCTTCCCCCAACTTCCAGCTGATACGGAAGATCTGAGAAGTTTTGGGTAGTCGACGCCTCAAGAAGTCAAGTGATCGATCACGGTTACGATCCATAGCGAAGTTTTCCCACGTTTTCTCAGTGAAGGTATTATCTGTGTTATTTCAGGGCAATAACAATAATGATTTTCGGTATAATGCTTTTGATTTGCGCACTTAAGAGCAGAGGGTACAGGAAAATTTTAACTGTATTCGGCTGAATTTGATTAGCCAAATCAACGAAGCATCATCCGAAAAACGCCATATCATTAGCTATTAGCTCATTTTTCTTCACCGAAGATATTTTGATTTTTAATTCAATTTACTTGTATGGAATTTGCGCACGAAGAAAGATTTTGCATAAACTACCTCTGAAAAGGTTAAAAGAAAAACAATCTACTTATATGAAAGAAACCGTAGTTGTAACTGCAAGGAGACCAAGTGGTGGCTACTGTTGGTAATTGATGCAGTCTTGTCAATCATCTGACATTGGCAATTGATGCAGTCTTGTTAATCATCTGATATGATGCATTCAATTTTAGTTTTTTTTTTTTCTGTCGGCTAGTATTCAGATATAGATTGTCTCACTAAATATGATGACTCCATATGAAGCCTGGTATGAAACAAATCCTAATGTTAATCATTTCAAAGTCTTTGGTTGTGTAGCCTATGTCCATGCAATTGATCAAAAGAGACAAAAGTTAGATCCAAAAAGTGAGTCGTGAATTTTTGTTAGATATAGTGAACAAAGTAAGGCTTACAAGTTGTATAATCCCCTCACTAATAGCATTGTTGTGTCAAGAGATGTAATTTTTTATGAAGGGGGAGTTTATGGTCATAAAAAATGCCATGATGATGATATTGATAATGAGCAACCCACTAATATTTCAGTTCCAAGGATTGATGGATATTTTCCGGAGAGTGACTTCAATAGAAGTAAAAGTGAACCTACACTTTACTACAAACAAGAAGGAGATGATATTCTTATTGTAAGTCTATATGTTGATGACTTATTATATATGGGTAGTAGTTCTAAGATGAAGGATGAATTCAAAATTCCGATGATGAATGAGTTTGAGATGAAAGATTTGGGTCTCATGAAATATTTTCTAGGTATGGAGGTTTATCAAAATGAGGATGAAATTCTCATTTGTCAAACAAAGTATGCAAAAGATATGTTGAATAAACTTGATATGGTTGATTGTAAACCAACCTCCACTCCAACTGTTGATGGAATTATGTTGTGTAGAGATGATGGTGCTGAAATTGTTGATATGAAAACATACAAAAGTATTGTTGGGAGTTTGATGTTTCTAACCCACACAAGACCTGATATTGCTTATTCAGTTTCTCTTGTTTCAAGATACATGACAGAGCCATCTGAAATACATATGAAGGAAACCACGAGGATTTTGAGGTATGTGAGAGGAACTCTAAATTTTGGTATTCATTACTACACTTCTAAAAGGTTTAATCTTGTTGGATTTAGTGATTTTTATTGGAGAGGTAGTTTGGATGACCGAAAGTCTACATTTGGTAATTGTTTCTCCTTTGGTTCGGGTTTGATTACTTGGAGCTCAAATAAGTAAAGTATAGTTTCACTTTCATCCACAGAAGTAGAGTATGTTGCAGTCACCTCAGCGAGTACACAAGCATTATGTCTTAGAAAAGTTCTAGAAGAAATTGGAGAGAAACAAATTCATCCTACACTGATATTTTGTGATAACACTAGTGCCATCAAATTGGCCAAGAATCCAATCCATCATAGTAGGACAACACATTTTTATTTAAAGTATCATTTCATTAGAGATTTGGTGCAAAAGAAGGAAGTAGAACTATGTTATATAAAGACTCAAGAACAACTTGCAGACATTTTCACTAAGGCAATTGCTAAAGTCCAGTTTTTGAAACTTCGAGATCAGATTGTGAGCCCTCTCAGCATCAAGGGGGAGTATGTTGGTAATTGATGCAGTCTTGTCAATCATGTAACATGATGCAATCCATTTGCAGTTTTCTTTTCTGTCTTTTAGTATTCAGATATAGATTGTATGACTAAATAATGCATGCAAAATGCATGAGTAGTTTTCTAAAATAAATTGTTGTAAGCATTCAATCAAGAGTAGATAACTTTTTGTTATATGAGGCTATCTATTTTTATAAAGATCAAGGTTGATCACAATTGAACACAACCTTTTTGTGCAATTACCTGAATAATAATTATTTCTTCTTTCTATGATATTATGATTTAATCATTTAGTATTTAGTATATTGTTATGTTATTCTAATTGAATGATTATCTAGTCCATAGATAGGCTTGCATAGATCCTTCAGCTACGTCCGTCATTCGGTGGAATAATAAGTGGTGGATGTGCATGCCATTCAGTGGAATAATAATTGAAGAGGTGCATAAAATTCAACGGTGGTACATTGAATTATTCAGAACACGAAAACCAACAACTACTGCATAGTCCTCCCCAAAGGGAAAACAAAATCTCATTACACTTTGTTTGATAAAAAAAATCTCATTACGCTTTGTTCGATACAACCATCTTTATATGGATTATCCTTATCTAGATTGCAGATTCCTTTCATCCAACAGTCAATGCAGATTCCTTTCATCCAAAGGGCATGATGCAAAGTCACATAGCCGTTTGTTCATCTCTCAATTAAAATCAATATATATATTTATAGATTCCTTTCGTCCAACATGCATGGAGCAAAGTCACATGGTTGTTTTTTCATCTCTCTCAATTAAAATAAGTATATATATTCATCGAGAAAGAAAGATCTCTGTGTACGGTAAAAGTTTATTAGTTTTGTAACAGGCCACATCTGTTGAGGTCATCCATATAGCATATGCATATTGGACGGTTGATTCATGTGATTGATTGCAAGAAATTTAATAATGATGTAGTCAGGTGCATGGTGCAAGGTATAAAACCCGCATATATACACTTACATCATATGTACAGGGCTTGATATGGGGTCCCCGTTGATCTTCCCTATATCACGAGCACTTTAGTTTAAGGATTTTGGTAAGACTATTTGATCACAAAAATAATTCCTCCCAAACAAAGGTTACCCTTTCAAATATGTTATGGATCAACACAAATAGGTACAACCCATGTTTTTCATAGTTTAATGAATAGCCAAACAATAAGGGGATGAAATTGAAAAGAAATAACCTTTGCGAAATGAGGGAGCAATTAGAATCTTGAAAAAACAGTTTAGTGGTGGAAACATGGTGAACAAAGAGGTCAATTTAAATATCTCTGCTTTAATGCATTAAATTTCAATTTTCAATTGAGGCTATACATTTGTCTAAAGATATTGTTTAGAATGGTTTTTTTTATTCTTTTTAATGGGAATTTTCAATATGTTTTTGGAACTCTTATTAAGATAATGGTTTATTGGTTAGATGCTCTGGATTAGGTGGAAAAAGAAATAAAGACAAAAATATAAATGAAAGTACATATAGATATTGCAAAGAGAACAATAATACAATGAAACCTAAATTTTATTAACGATTGAAATATAAAAAGGTATTAAAATTCAAAGAAGTACAAACTATATAGAATGGTGGTGTTGATTAAGGTTGGTTGTCATTGATTTCCACCCTTGAAGAAAGTCTGGTAGAAAATTTCAGTAGCACAAAGGTTTGGGTAATGAACCCAAGGTTGTTTCATGTATAATGGTATGAGTTTTAATATATTTGAAGGTAATAATATTATATATGGATAGTACATGTCATTCCATTTCTGGTGGTATGTGGAACGTCACATAACTCCTCATTGTTAGAGAGTTATGACCATGAGAAGTTGGAGAACCCAGGTTTGGGTAATGGACCCAAGTTTGTTTGATGGATAATGGTACGATTTTTGATATATTTGTAGGTAATACTATTCTATATGGATATTACATGTCATGTCATTTCTGGTGGTATGTGGAACGTCACATAAATCCTCACGAATTGAGATTTATGGCCTTACGAAGTTGGAGGACCCTCATATGTCATCTAGAAGCCCCAAAAGGTCAAAGTAGTCAAAGTGGTTTAAGAGATTTTAGAAGGTAAATAATAAAGTGAAGTGATGAGTGTACTATAACTCAAAGTGAATACAAAATAAATTATTTAAATAATAAATTTAATGGAGAAATTAGAAGTGGGTTAACCCTAAAATAAGGAAAGTGGGCAAAATGACCTAGAAGATGCTTCTAAGGAAGCTACTTGGAGATATAAATAAGAGACAAGGCTCTCTAATTTTATATCATAGTTGAGAATATTGAATAAATATAGGTGACTGATGTAACCAAGGGATATCTAAGCCGAATTTCAGAGGGAAGGTGAGGAAAAGAAGGCTGAAATTCAAGGGAGGATAAAAAAATTTGATGATGCTTTCTACGGTATGCTATTTACAGGTCATCTCACCATTTTCGCAATATTTGTTTTTATAGAATGATTCAGACCGTGGAATTGATAGGTCGTTGAGGAAACGTATCCAAGTATCTATGGTAAAAATTTCATCTTGTGGGTCGTTGTATTTTTGGAGTTACACTCCATGGAAAATAGGGTTTGTGGCTAGTCTTGAAACTAATCTAAAACATGTGTTCCGGGTAAAAACGTCATAACTGTTTCATAACAGATCCAAATTTAGTAAGAGAAAATATGTTGGTTAGAATACAGTCTTTAGAATTCTATGTAACATTTTTCGATCCATTCAACAAATATTCCGTGCGGGGAACGCTCTACAAGGTCTCTCTCTAGAATAAACCAAAATTAAGCAAGGTATGTCATTTTTTCTATAACTCCTTTTTTGAGAGGTTCCAAGTAGTGACACCTGGAGGAATTGCATAAAATAAATTGAAGAACATTTTTTACTATTTTCATATCTTTATTCATTATAGGTACATAGTTATGATTATTTCAAGTTAGGGTTGTTGACTAATCCCAAACTAGTCATGTGGAACTAAAGAAAAGTTTGATGAAAATGCTAGTCTCTTGTTGTGAAAGTTAAGGAAGGTTTGCAGATATGTGATCATATACACCAGGTCTATTACAGAGTTACAAATCATAGTTGGATGATGAAATTGATGAGAGATTTTGGTTAAGGTACATGGTTGAGACAAGTAATTGATGAGTTTGCACATACATGAGGTGTATAGTTGATGATATTGGTACATATTGATGAGTAGTTGACACATGATTGGGACATACTTGGTACATAGTTGGATGCACATGTTTATGGTACAGGTTGATTACAGGTTGTTTGGTACATGTTGGTGCATGGTTGATGCACTTGTTTATGGTACAGGTTGATGCATGGTTGATACATGGTTCAGGTTTATTGGTACAGTTTTATAGCGGTATATCTCACAGTGATAGTGTGAAAGTGGTTCCATCATTCTATTTCTGCTTCATGGTGGTTGGATGAGGCAAGGACATGTGGTTGTAGCCAAAGAACATAGGGGATTGTAGCCAAAGAATAGCGGAGTTGGAGCTTCCCTCAGGTTGTAGCCTGAGAAACAAGGGGGTTGGAGCCTCCTTCTAGTAGCAGCTAGAAAACAAAGGAAGTTGGTGCTTCCAATGAATGTAATTCGTCAATACATATAAGAAAAATAATTTTGTGTTTTTCTCCCGCTTTGGGTTTCCACATAAAACACTGGTGTACTGTGTATGTGTATGATTGTTCATGTGCTCATTGCTTATTTACTCTGCAGTTATTGGATGATAATGCTACATTGATATAACACTTGAATTATATGGTTAAAAAGGATCAATTGCTCTATTACTGATTCATCCCCCCTCTCAGTAATCCAACAATTAGTATCATAGTTGTTTCCTTTAGAAATTAGTTTAACTACTAAAAGGTAGATCATGGAGAGAAACAACTTGTATGAAAATGGAATACCACAGTTCAATGGACAGAAGTATGCATTTTGGAGAATAAGGATGAAAACATATATACAAGCACATGGATTTGAAATTTGGAAATCAATTGTAGATGGATATACAACACCAGTAGTTCCGCCAACAAATGACAAAGCAGTGAAACTCGGTCAAAATAATTCCAAAGCCAAAAATTCACTTCTGAATGGTCTTAGTGAAACGGTATTCACAAAAGTTGCACATTGTAAATCCGCTAAAGAGATTTGGGACAAACTTAAAAATATTTATGAAGGAGATTCAAAAGTCAAAGAAGAAAAGCTTCGAACTTACAGAGGTTAGTTCGAACAACTCAAGATGAAGGAAGATGAGAATATTGCAGCTTACTTTTTACGAGTTGATGAAACAATAAATGCAATCATAGGATTGGGAGAAGAAATCAAAGAATATGTAATTGTTAAAAAAGTACTAAGATCTATTCCTATGAGATTTTACCCTAAGATATTAGCATTAGAAGAAAGATCAGATCTAAACTCAATAAGCATGGATGAATTACATGGAATCTTCACAGCATATGAAATGAGAACTCAACAAGAAAATCTAGATATAAAAGAAGCAGCCTTCAAAGCATCCAAAAATTCAAAGCAAAAGGGAATGGAAAAAGAAGAACATAGCAGCAACAATGACGTCTCAGAAGATGATGAAGAAGTGGCCAACTTTGTCAAAAGACTGAACAAGGGAACTGACATTAGGTATAGAGGTAAGCTTCCTTTAATTTGTTTTAATTGTGATGGTATTGGTCATTTTGCTAACAAATGTCCTTATAAGAAAAAGATAAATGATGAAGATTACTCAAAAGGAAAACAAACATATAAAGGCAAAAGAACCACAAAGAAAGTTTTCAAGAAAATATTATGCACTGTAATATACCAAATATAAAAAGTATGCAGAACGAAAATAAAATGCTAGAAATTGTAGAGTAACAACAATATAACCAGAACAATCACCACGATAGAACTAAAATGATATAAGAATAACAACATAAATAACACTTTGATTCTGAAAGCAATGTTCACGGGCCTCTTCGAGGGAGAAACCTTCAGTTGAGAAGAGCTCTATTACAATTATATCGAAGCTAAGGTTCTCATACCCTCGACTCCTATTTATACTAAATATGTCTATCAAAATAAGCATCTAGAGGAAGATCCTTCTAGAAGCGGAAGCTTCTATTAGGTCTTCTTACATTCGACTTATTCTATTTTATTGCAAGGCCTTATTAATATTGACCTTTATTACATCCGAATATATTGTTCTACCTATGTGCAGGTTAGGACCCTAACATGTCCTCCCCCTTAAAAATAGCCTTGTCCTTAAGGCTTGAGATGTGGAAATTGCTACAGAATGGTGGTTGGTTCCCAAGTGGCATCTGCTAGAATTGTATCTTTCCACTGGACTAACACTTCCTTGATGGTTCTCTGACACAAGTGACCCTCACGTTGGTCCAAAAATTATTGTGGTTGTAGCCAAATGGATCCTTCTTCGGCTAACTCGGGAAGGTTGGTTTGAATTTGGCACTTAGTTCCAATCACCTTCTTTAAGCATGAAACATGAAAAATAGGATGTAGATTCGAATGAATGGGAAAAGCTAACTGATAGGCTACTTGTCCCACACGCTTGAGAATGGTTTAAGGACCACAAAATTTGGGTGCTAGCTTCCTACAATGCTCGGCCTTGAGGGAAGTTTGCTTGTAAGGTTGCATTCAATGAAACACCTAATCCCCTTCTGCAAATTGACGTTCAGAGCGACCTTGATCTGCTTGTTGCTTCATGCGATTTTGTGCCATGACCAAATTCTCTTTGAGGGTGGCGATAATAGCCTCTCAAACTGTAAGTGTTTGGTCAACCACCTAGACCTTCGAGACACCAGGTAAGTATGAGAGAACTGGAGGTGGATTCTATCCATATACCGCTTCAAAAGGATTCATGCGTGTAGTTGTATGGTATGAAGTGTTGTACCACCATTTAGCTAGGGGTAACCATTGAGCCCATTGATTTTAGTTTTCTGAGGAAAAACACCTCAAATATGTTTCCAAACACTTGTTGACAACTTCTATTTGACCATCAGTCTAGGGATGATAATATGTGCTGAGATGAAATTGGGTGCCTTGTATCTTGAATAGTTCTTGCCAAAAATTTCTTGTGAAATTTGGGTCACAATCAGAAACAATAGAGTGTGGCATGCCATTAAGCTTGAAGACCTGATCCATGAAAATTTGAGCCATTTTGGATGTTGTAAATAGGTGTTGAACAGTGCAGAAATGAGCATATTTGGAAAGGCGATCAACAACCACCATGATGACTGATTTATTTCTCGATTTGGGTGAGCCGGTAATAAAATCCATAGAGATATCCTTCCAAATAGCAGGTGGAATTGGAAGCGGTTGTAGTGTGCCGAGAGATTTTACTGTTTCTCCCTTATTTTGTTGACACCCATCACATTTAGTGACAAAATTACAAATGTCCTATTTCATACTCTAATGAACCCCATATTGACCACCAAAAAAAAAATCGTTACATAGTTTTCTTGGTTATGCCATCATGATGTTGATTTGATCATCACTCTCTATAATAACTTTGTTTTAAAATTCTATTACAATATCCTTGTTATAAACTCTTAATTTCTATAATTCACCACAAGATTTCTTAATCGTGTCATGATTAGGAGGTTATAAGGAAAGGATCCCCAAAACTATTTGGCAAACCCCCTTCTTTTTTTAATCTGTATTCGAATACCTATAGGCTGCGCACCTAAGGAAAATCTTATAATACATGTTGCAGCTCATTATATTGTCACAAGACTTTAAGTCACGCATAAGTACACCTGTGGAGTTATGGAAGGAATGCCTTAAATAATCCTCAAATTATGAAGGACCTGGGGTTGGCTTCCTCTTACACAGGACAACTAACCTAACTACCAAGCTCTGGTTAGAATTGACGGTTGATTGTAGTGCAGGCATGCAATCCAAAGGTCGGCGAACGGTGACAGCTAAGCTCTGTCTGCTGTCTCAGAATTACACCGAGGGGTAAGAACCATTTGGTTCAGATTCGAGTCATGATTGTGTCCCATCACAACCTCCTTTATGTGGATTAGAAGTGTTACTGTTGTAAAAGTTAAGGCTCTGTAAAATCACTAAAAATTGTCCCACGAATCCCTATGTAATTGATAGCCTCATACTCCAAGTGTCAAAACACTCTTCCATGGTCACATGACAATCCATCCTCCGCACCCCTTACATTTACTACGAGGTGACAAGGTGTCGATTAGGGTTAAGGTAGGTTTATCGCTTTGTCATTCCTGATTTTTCCCGAAGAGGTTCGACATACCCCCTTTTAGAGGCGAAGACTGTGAGTGAAGGAGGTTACTCCATGATGTATCTCTCAATGCGGCCCCATGCCCTAGTAAGTTCTTTAACACAATGCCAAGATACATAAAATAAAAGGGAGATGAAGAGCTTAGGAAAAGGTTAAGCATTCTGGTATTTTGTCAATGGTAGTGTTTTCCCTTTTTTTCTGTCATGTCTTTCCTTTCGGTACTTTCTCTTCATCATTTTTCAAAAAATCACCCCGTAATCCTTGGAAACGCTTCCACCCCGAGATTGTTGGTAACCCATTTTTGGTTAGGCGTTTTGGGGTCCCTATGTAGTAGCCAATGGAGCCTTTCGGAATTAGAGTTGATCGAAGAATACGCCTCTCACTGTGAAAATACCTAAAACGTAGTATAAGTATATCGTCTTGTTTTCTTATTCCTGCTATCATTATTCCTCAAGACATCTTACGGAGATGGGTTGGCTCTATGTATAGTCAACGATGTGGGTTCTTTTTGTTTAGTAGGAAGATTTTTATATTCCTTTTATCTATTTCCTTGAATGAATGGAGTCATCATCCTGTAGCTTTATCCAACCTTCGGTTGGTCCTTCTATTACCATTGTCATATCTTGTTTCCGGGTTATCTTGAATATTTTACTGGGAGTCTTCTAGCTTAAACATTTCGTATGTATCATGATGCCATGTAAATATTGACGGCGATGATTTATTTCCGTTCTTTATACACCACAATGAAATGAATCTGCTTTTACTGTTGATTTTGTATCTTTGTTCGTTATAATGTCGATTCATAACTGAATTATACTTAACTCATTAATCGTGTCGATATACTGTGTGAGGAGTCTATAAATTATTTCGCCTGCTTTCTATTGTAGCAAGGTTTGTATTGTTTTCAAGTTACGGGTTTCATTTATCAAACTATTAATGTCACTAATGATGGGCCTTGTTGTTCCGAGGACCCATCAGGGATGGTACCGCACCCTCCTCCCTTGGCTCGAATGTCTAAACAGATAGCAGGCGAATGGGCAAAGATTTGAACTCGTGTCTCAACAAGATAAGTATCTTTCTGAAAGGGAATCATCGGTTTTATTTTTATTTTTTTTAGTTTTATGGCAATTTACTTTTCTTGGATAAATTTCTTTTCAATAAAGACTAATGTTTACAGGGTTTGATTTCTTGTAGGGTCTCTGTCCGTGAAAATATCGTATACCTGTCACTACCTCTAGTGCAAAAGGTATTCGGATTTTGAACCCTCTCACATCTTAGCTAACTCTATAGGTCCTATCATCGTTTAAGGAGATCATGATTTAACCAACTCTGTTGTAACTAGTTTGAGTCTATTGTATCGTTCGTTGGAGTAAACCCTTGAGGTCGTTCTTCCAATAATGGCGTTATGCCAGTTTTCCTATATGGGTATTGAGTCTGTAATTGAATACATATTCTGGACATTATGTAATATACTTCTCTCCTTGAAGGGTTAGAAAGACAATCCTAGTCGAATGTACTCATAATGATAATCTATGGCAAAGTATTTCTGTCCTTTAAAATTTGAACACGGTACTTACCATTTATGCTACTCGACTATGTTCTAAACCATTGGCCTAACTTGTTCTCATAAAAGTGTCATAGTCAAATAGTTAGTTGGGTCAAATCAGATCCCTGCCCAACAGTCACAATAATTTATTACAATTATCAAATTCAAAATTCGAAATTGCCATAAATGGGAAAAAGTTTGCAAATTCGAATTTACTAAAAATGGAATAATTTTCCAGCAAATTTTAAATTTCAAAAATACTTTATTTTTGAGGATGTCGCATCCTTTCCCCCTTCAATAAAACACTATCCTCAGTGTTCATTCCTTTCTTGGAATAGGATTGGATGAGATTTCCGCAAATCGCCCTCCAACTCCCGAGTGGCCTCCTCGAGACTAAAGTTCTTCCATTGCACCTTTTACCTGAGCGACAGCTCTGTTCCGAAGTGCTATTTCTCTCCAGTCCAGAATACGTGGGGGTTCCGCCTGGAACTCGCCTTCTGGTTCCACCTGCACCAATTTCCAATCAATCATATGATTAGGGTCATGAACATACTTTTTCAAAAAAGAAACATGAAATACATTGTGAATTCATAGATTAGTTGGAAGTGCAAGTTGGTATGCTACGGGTCCAATTCGAGCTAGTATCTCGAAGGGCCCACAAAACCTGGGTGCGAGCTTGGCACAGTTCCCTAACTTCAACAAACTTTTTCGGGCTTTGACCTTCAAATAAACATGGTCTCCTACTTGAAATTCCAAGTGTCTTCTTTTCTGATCTGCATAGCTCTGTCATGTGCTTCTTTTAAGTTATGTTGTACCTTCCTTACCATGTTCTCCATTTCTTGGAGCATCTCTGGTCCAATCATGATTCTGTTAATTGGGCTGTCCCAGCTAATTGGAGTCATACACTTTCTGTCGTACAATACCTCGAAAGGGCTTAACTTTGTCGAAGCTTGGTACCCATTGTTATATGCAAATTCTACCAAGTGTAGATAGTCTTCCCACTTGTTTGGTTTTTTTATTACGTACATGTGGAGCATATCCTCTACGATTTGGTTTTTCCTTTCGGTCTGTCCATCCGTTTGTGGGTGATAACTCGTACTGAAATTCAAATTAGTATTTAGCCCTGTAAACAATTCCTTCCAAAAAGAGGATGTGAATTTTACGTCTCTATCTGAAATCACCATTTTAGGAATTCCATGTAGTCTAAAAATTTCTTTCATGAATATTTCAGCAATATTTATAGCTTTAAAAGTAGACTTTACAGGAATAAAGTGTGCAAACTTACAGAGTTTATCAATTACAACCATGATAAAATCATTTTGTTTCTAATTTTTAGGCTAACCTGTTATAAAGTTCAGCGATATGGTCTCCCATTTCCATTCTAGTACTGGTAATGGATGTAATAGGTCGGCTAGATGTTGGTGCTCAGCCTTAACCTGCTGACAATATTGCCACCTAGCCAAGTATTTTGTTGCTTCGCCCTTCATACTAGGCCAGTAAAATAGTTTTCTAAGTGATGTTATCGTTTTCTGGTATCCTGGATGGCCAGAATACGGTTTTGTATGCACTTCGTCCAAGACTATTAATTTTAACTCCATTGAATCTAGTATGTAAAGTCTGTTTTTAAATCGTAATAGTCCATTCTTGTCGATACTTAGATCGGATCTATTTGAGTTTGCAGTGTTGTTTTGTAATTCTGCCATCATCTTAGTGTAATTTTTGTCGTTAATACCTGTCATCCTTATTCTTTGTTCCAGATCACTTTCTGCCATGCTGATATTTATCTCAAATAAGCCATGTACTCTTCTGCCTAAAGCGTTTGCTACCTTATTTTCCTTACCCTTGATATGTCTAACCTCGAAGTTGAATTCGCTCAAGAAGGCTAGACATATTGCTTGCCTTGCATTAATATCTGGTTGGCTAAACAGATATTTCACACCGCTATTATCCGTCAATAGTAGAAATTTTCTGTCCATTATGTAGTGTCGCCACATTTTTAAGTCGTGTATTACCGCTGCCAATTCTAAGTCACGAGTGACATAATTTCACTCGTGTTCTTTTAATTTTCGGGACTCATAACAAATCATGTGTCCTTCCTGAGTTGGGACGCCACCTAGTCCTTCTTTACTTGCATCAACACATACGGTGAAGTCTTTATCTGGGTCTGCTACCTTCAATATGGGTGCAGTTGTAAATAATTCCTTTAGTTTGTTAAAACTGTCTTCACACTTATGTGACCAGTTAAACTTGGTCCCTTTCTTTTGTAATGACATGATGAGGTAGACTATCTTGGAGAACCCCTCTATAAATCTGCGATAATATCCGGTGATTCCCATGAATGACCGGATATCCGCTACATCCTTAGGTACCGGCCACTCTATGATGGCTTTTATTTTCTCAAGGTCTACAACAATGCCTTATGCTGAAATTACATGTCCTAGATATTGTATTTTCTTTTGATAAAAGTCACACTTATCAAACTTGGCGTACAGTTTGTGCTTCCTCAACGTTTGCAGAACTATTCTTAAGTGTTCTTCATGTTCTTCCTCCATTTTAGAGTAGACCAAAATGTCTTCGATAAATATTAGTACGAACTTGTCTAAGTATTGACTGAAAATACTGTTCATCTCGCAGATAAATGTGGTTGGTGCGTTAGTGAGCCCTAAAGGCATGACTACGAATTCGTAGTTTCCATATCTTGTTCAAAAAGTTGTTTTTCTTATATCTTCATCCTTTATCCTAACTTGATGATAACCGGATCGTAAATCCAATTTCGAAAAGATCTTGGCCCCACCTACTTGATCAAACAGGTCATTTATCCTAGGTAAGGAGTACTTGTTCTTAATAGTCATTTTATTCAATTGTCTATAATCGATACAAAGTCTCAGAGTCTTGTCTTTCTTTTTCACAAAGAGGACTGGTGCCCCCCATGGTGAAACACTCGGTCTGACATACTCTTTGTCCAACAATTCCTGTAATTGTATTTTTAATTCTGTCAGTTCTAGTAGACTCATTCGGTAAGGTGCTTTTGAGATAGGGGCTAAACCAGGTAGTAGGTAAATGGAGAAGTCTATTTCCCTTCTCGGAAGTAATTCTGGTATCCCATCCACAAACATGTCTCTAAATTCATGTAGGATAGTGAAGTCTTCTAACTTTGGCTTATCTTTTTTTTCTAACAGATTCGTTACTTGGATGGCATAAACTTGACATCCCTTTCGCATACATTTCTTGAGTTGCATCGCTGAAACTTGTCTAAATGATACAGGTTTTGGTATACCTTGGGTTGTTATAGTAGTGCCAAAATCGTCTTTATAGTTAAGTATCTTTGTATAAAAATCTAGTACTTCTTTGTGCTGCTCTAACCAATCCATCCCAATAATCATATCGTAAGATCCTAGTGGTAGGATGTTCACATTTGTTCTTATATTTTGACCATCTAAGATGAACTCAAAATCAGAAATAAAGTCAACTACTTTCTTTTTAGTTCTTGTTTCTAGTTGTACCAACCATGATTTCTCGTGCTTCAATTTCTGAAGTTTATTTGACTTTACTACATCAGGAGTAATATAACTTAACGTAGCTCTAGGGTCAATTAAAACAGAAATTCAAGTGCCATTGATTTTACCTTCGATTTCTACCACAGAGGGTTGGTGGTTAGCTTGTCAGCCATCTATGGTTACATTTATTCGATGCAGGCTTCTACCCACGTCACCCACCGTCGAGGCTTCCTGCAAATTATGAACAATAGCTATGTTGCTAAATTTAAACGTGGACAGTTCCTCCTTAGATGAGGTTCTCCACATTCCCAACACTTTAATGGTTCGCGGGGGTTGTCCTCGAACTTCTTCATCCCCAGATTTACTGGTTTAACGTTGCCTTGCATATTCAGATGGTTGGAGTGAAAATATTTTCTCGAAAATATTTTTGTTGCATTTTGATAAGGAGCTAGCTAGTATCCCTTCTTCCGCTAGTTCATTCGATCTTGTTTCTTATCCTTCCAGGATTTGGGAAACTCTACCCATTGTTTATACTAGTCATAGCACATTTGCGCTTTCCTGAATACTTCACTCAAGGATTTGGGGTTGTCAAACTCAATTCTATCCCTGTAGGACTATGGTAAACAACTTAAGAATCGTTGGATTTTTACCTTATCCTCCCGGATGTATGGTATGAACCTTAGTAGTTCTAGAAATTTATTTATAAGGTCCTCCATCATCATTTGTCTAAGTCGTAACTCGTAAAATTCTTTCATTTTCCTTTCATAATAGCTTTCAGAAAGGTACTGTTTCTTGAAATACTTCTTAAATTCATACCATTCCAACTGTTTCTCCTTTAGGCCCTTGGCTAATTTCAGGTCTTGCCACCAAATGTTGGCCTTCCCTTTCAGATTGTAGATGGCCATTCTGACCTTCATATTGCTGGAATAGTTGTAGATCTGGAAGTATTTTTTTATGTCTAACAACCATGCCTCATCTTCTTCTCCTGTCCTGGATTCTCCATCAAAGGTAGTTGGTTTAAATTTTTTAAACTCTCCTTCAAGGTGGTCTACTTGTTTTCTTTTTCTATCTGTTTTAGTTTTGTCTTCAGCTGAAGGTGTTCCTTCCGACGAACTGTCTTCTTTTTCTGTTTTCGGCCAAGAGTTCTTGGAGGCCCTTTTTCTGACCTCTTCGTCGTGGTTGTCTTCCTTTGGGATTTTCTTGGTCACTATACTGCGCAGTAGGACTTCATTTATATCTTGTTGTTCCTACTGTGCTTTCTTCAATTTCTCATTGTCTGCTTTGAAAACTTGCAGCTCAACAATAAGATTCCTCATTGTTTCCAGTACTTTCGTAGGAGATATTCTGTCACTATTCTGTCTTGGATCTCCATGAGGTCCCTGTTCTGGATTTCCTTCCATTCTGAATTCTGCATCGTTCGGAGCTGCCATGGTCGACACAAAACAGAAAAAGTTTTTTTGTTTGTAACAATCAAGGTTTACTAGTTTTTGCATAAGTAGAATATATGTCAAGAATTTAATGTGGCCCTATTCAAGGCCCAGTGTTGTAAACTTTTCTTCGATACCATATGTAATGAACCCCATATTGACCACCGAAAAAAAAAATTGTTACATAGTTTTTTTGGTTATGCCATCATGATGTTGACTTGATCATCACTTTCTATAATAACTTTGTTTTAAAATTCTATTACAATGTCCTTGTTATAAACTCATAATTTCTCTAATTCACCACAAGATTTCTTAATCGTGTCTTGATTAGGAGGTTATAAGGAAAGGATCCTCAAAACTATTTGGAAAAACCCCTTTTGTTTTTAATCTGTACTCGAATACCTATAGGTTGCACACCTAAGGAAAATATTATAATACATGTTGCAGCTCATTATAATGTCACAAGACTTTAAGTCGCACATAAGTACACCTATGGAGTTATGGCGGGAATGCCTTAAATAATCCTTAAATTATGAAGGAATTGGGGTCATCTTCCTCTTACACCGGACAGCTAACCTAACTACCAAGCTCTAGTTAGAATTGATGGTTGATTTTAGTGCAGGTACGAGATCCAAAGGCCAATGAAAGGTGACAACTAATCTTTGTTTGTTGTCTCGGAATTACACCGAGGGGTAAGAACAATTTGGTTTAGATTCAAGTCATGATGGTGTCCCATCGCAACCTCCTTTGCGTGGATTATAAGTGTTACTGTCGTAAAATTTAAGGCTCTGTAAAATCACTAAAAATCGTCCCACGAATCCCTATGTAATTGATGTCCTCATACTCCAAGTGTCAAAACACTCTGTCATGGTCACATGGCAATCCGTCCTCCGCACCCCTTACATTTAGTACGAGGTTACAAGGTGTCGATTAGGGTTAAGGTAGGTTTATTTCTTTGTCATTCCTGAGTTTTCCTGAAGAGGTTTGGCATGCCCCCTTTCAGAGGCGAAGACTGTGAGTGAAGGAGGTTACTCCATGATGTAACTCTCGGTGCGGCCCTATGCCCTGGTAAGTTCTTTAACACAATGTCGAGATAGATAAAAGAAAAGGGAGATGAAGAACTTCAGAAAAGGTTAAGCATTCTGGTATTTTGTCAATGGTAGTGTTTTCCCTTTTTGTCTGTCGTGTCTTTCCTTTCGGCACTTTCTCTTCATCATTTTTCGAAAAATCGCCCCGTAATCCTTGGAAACGATTCCTCCCCGAGATTGCTGCTAACCCCTTTTTGGTTAGGTGTTTATGGGTCCCTCTATAGTAGCCAGTAGTAGCCAACGGAGCCTTTCATAATTAGGGTTGATCGAAGCATACACCTCTCACTGTGAAAATACTTAAGACATAGTATAAGTATATCGACCTGTTTTGTTATTCCTGCTATCGTTCTTCCTCAAGACATCTTACGGACATGGGTTGGCTCTATGTATAGTCAACGATGTGGGTTCTTTCTGTTTGGTAGGAATATTGTTATATTCCTTTTATCTATTTCCCTGAATGAATGGAGTCATCATCCTGTAGCTTTATCCGACCTTCGGTTGGTCCTTCTATTACCATTGTCATATCTTGTTTTCGGGGTATCTTGAATATTTTACTGGGAGTCCTGTAGCATAAACATTTCGTATGTATCATGATGCCATGTAAATATTGACAGCGATGATTTATTTCTGTTCTTTATACACCACAACGTGATGACTCTACTTTTACTGTTGATTTTGTATCTCTGTTCGTTATAATTTTGATTCATAACTAAATTATACTTAACTCATTAATCGTGTCGATATACTGTGTGAGGAGTCTATAAATTATTTCGTCTGCTTTATATTGTAGCAAGGTTTGTACTGTTTTCAAGTTACGAGTTTCATTTATCAAACTGTTAATGTCACTAATGATGGGCCTTGTTGTTCCGAGGACCCATCAGAGATGGTATCGCGCCCTCCTCCCTTGGCCCGAACATCTAAACAGATAGCAGGTGAAGGGGAAAATATTCGAACCCGTTTCTCAACAAGATAAGTATCTTTCTAAAAGGGAATCATCGGTTTAATTTTTTTTTTTAGTTTTATGGCAATTTACTTTTCTTGGATACTTATCTTTTGAATAAAGACTAATGTTTATAGGGTTTGATTTCTTGTAGGGTCTCTGTCCATGCAAATATCGGATACCCGTCACTGCCTCTAGTGCAAAAGATATTTGGGTTTTGAACCCTCTCACATCTCAGCTAACTCTACAGGTTCTATCGTCGTTTAAGGAGATCATGATTTAACCAACTCTGTTGTAACTAGTTTGAGTCTATTGTATCATTCATTGGAGTAAACCCTTGAGGTTATTCTTCCATTAATGGTGTTACGCCAGTTTTCCTATATGAGTATTGATTATGTAATTGAATACATATTCTGGCCATTATGTAATATAGTTCTCTCCTTTAAGGGTTAGAAAAACAATACTGGTCGAATTTAATCAGAATGATAATCTGTGGCAAAGTATTTCTGTCCTTTAAAATTTGAACACGGTACTTACCATTTATGCTACTCGTCTCTTTTCTAAACCATTGGCCTAACTTGTTATAGAAAGGAAAAGAGGTTTACCATACTTTAACAATGGCTCCATTGGTATCTTTGGCCTACTGTGTTCACTTTGAATTGGATGAAATATAATGGTTGTTGCTTTAACTAGAGTATTCCAACTCTTATTTATTTAAATTATAGTCAAAGATTGTGTGTCCGTCGAATATTTATCATATTCATAATATAGGAGGAACTTCTTATGAATACATACATACATATAATTGTATATACGCATTTGTTTTGTGTAGACGATATATTCTGTAATTCATTATCATGCCTAACCATAGTAATTAGGAATATATTTGTTACAGATCTATGGTGGAATTGTATTGACTCAGAGTGGCTTAAATTTACACGCAGTGGTAGATAGCGTCTGATTTTCATTTATGAATCTAAAGTTGTATTTACAGCAAATAAACTTACTCTAAATATATATTTATATATATATATTCAATTTGTTCATGCCTAGATATGTTACACCAGAAATTGTGATGTACAGGAATTACCTCTATTATAGAATAAACCCAACTACAAAAATTTTATACTTTAGTCACATAAACCCATTCGATTGTCCTCGGAAGACATTCAATTAATTTCTAACATTTGAACGGATTCAAATTCAGTCATCGAGAGTTACTCCGGAATTAGTTTTCTAACTATTCTGTTCATAGGTTTGACTTCACAATGCATATAACTGAACAATTTTTCGCTCAGGTTATTGTGTACATACAAAATTTAGTAATTTCGCTACATATGGAACTAATCCATCCCACAGAGATAGAAATAATTAAATTTAGATATAGTAAGTACCTTACATCAGCTATACGACCATTAAAACAGAAAATGAAAGTTATTTCAGTTCAGATCTAACAAGTACAAGACATTAGATAGAAAATCATTCAGGAAGAGAAGGAGTAGAGTAACATATCTAAACCAACTCATAGGAAGACAAAGGGAACAACCATGTTCCTCCCAACTGTAGAACAGAGAAGCCAAAATCGCTTGCACAGTTCACCCCCTAGCCTGACCATGAGTCCATGAGGACGAACTTGGAAAACTCCTCCTCGAAAATGTCTTTCCATTCCTCTGGATTACTCTTGCCTCACACTCAATACATAGTGTTCATAATAGCAAGAAAACCAATAGTCTCCTTTTCCCAGCATACTAGGAAGCGTCCTGCCTCCTCACATATGCTATATATCCAAACAGTCCTTTTTGCCTAGGTCTTCCTTCCCCCCTTGGGAATTTTCACATCTTTCTAAATCCCTGATTTTCAGGGCCTTCCAATGGCCAAATATCTAATTTTCCACTTGTAACAATCAGGTCAGAGGTAGTTTCCAACTGTTCCCCACTCATGGAGTCATGGTCAGCTAATTTTAACATGGTTGTTCCATTTGTCCTCTTGCAATTAATATAAAATATCTTGTTCTCATAAAAGTGTCATCGTCAAATAGTTAGTTGGGTCAAATCAGATCACTTCCCAATAGTCACAATAATTTATTACAATTATCAAATTTGAAATTCAGAATTGCCATAAATGGCAAAAATTTTCCAAATTCGAATTTACTAAAAATGGAATAATTTTCCAGCAAGTTTTAAATTTCAAAAATACTTTGTTTTTGGGGATGTCACACATACCATCCCAGAAAAAAGAATGTTTGACCCTGTCATAGGTTTTGGTGATCTCGGAGTGCCCCATTGTGGGTGTAGCATGAAGCTTAGAAAGTACCGTGGATTTAAGCTTTGATTGTTTACTTAAATACAAACGACCTTTGTATCGAATCTCATCATGGAGCCAAGAGTACCCTGGGGAAGCTGGAGCATTGGATTGCAATTGTTGGATTAGATGCAAACTTTTGGGATCTTATAGCCATTCCTGGCGAATGGCTTGGAGCCAATCTGGTACAATGAAGGAAAGAGAAAAAAGGGATCCTTTATCTTCATATTTTCGAGAAAGTGCATCCGCAACCACAATGTCTTTGCCTTTCTTGTAAATGATCTCATAATCATATCCAAAGAGCTTAGTCACCCATTTTTGTTTCTCTGGGGAGGAAATGCATTGTTCTAGAAAATACTTGAGGCTTTGATGGTCTGTCTTAATTTGGAAACGTTTCCCCAATAGATAAGGGCACCATAGATCAACGACATGAAAATTAGCCTACATTTATTTTTCATAGATTGATTTTCCCAGATTTCTTTCAGATTGTTTCTTGCTGGTAAAGGCCAAAGGTCGACCCTCCTACATAAGGAAAACACCAATTCCTTTCCCCGAGGCATCACATTCCAAGACAAAGGTCTTTGTGAAATCAGGAAGGGCCAGGACTAGAGTGGTGCACATGGCCATATTCAAGGTTTGAAAAGCTTGAGAAGCGGATGGAGTCCAAGTGAAAGAGTTCTTTTTTAGGAGAGCAGTGATAGGTGCTACAATATTTCCATAATTCTTAACAAACTTGCGATAATACCCTATTAAGCCCAGAAATCCATGCAAGGTTTTGAGAGTTTTTGGGTGAGCCCAGTCTTTCATAGCTTTAATCTTTTTAGGATCCACCCTGACACCATCCTTGCCAACCAGATGACCCAAGTATTCTACCTCTAAGGCGCCAAAAGCACATTTAGACTGTTTCAAGAAAAGTTGGTGTTGAGAGAGTAGATGGAGAACTCGATCAACATGAGAAAGATGGTATGTCCAGGTTTTTCTATAGATGAGGATATCATCAAAGAAAACTAAGAGAAAATGACGGAGAAAAGGATGGAAGACATTATTCATGAGGCTTTGGAAGGTGGAGGGGGCATTACACAAGCCAAAGGGCATGACCAAAAACTCATAGTGGCCATCATGATTTCTAAAGGCAATCTCGGGAATGTCTGCCTCTTTCATACGTATCTGGTGGTATCTCGAACGAAGATCAAGTTTAGTAAAGAATTGGGTGCCACTCAATTCATCCAGGAGGTCATCAATGATAGGAATGGGAAATTTGTCTTTAATGGTAAGTTTGTTGAGGACACGGAAGTCAGGACACATTCACCAAGAACCTTATTTCTTCAGGACCATGACCACAAGAGAAGAGTAGGGGCTCGTACTAGGGAAGATATCGCCTGCATTAAGGAGTTCCTGGACCATTTTCTCAATTTCATTTTTTTGGGAAAAGGGGTGACGATACCGACAGATATTGGGAGGAAGGCTTCTAGGTACAAGGGGAATGGAATGATCATGAACACCATGGGAAGGAGGGAGTCCTTGGGGAGTGGAAACAATCACTTGATGTTTAGAAAGGATGGCTTGGAGGTCTTGCGACACTGAGGGTGTCTCTATTGCTTGTATGGCATGGAGTTGGGCAATAACACTAGAATGACCATTTTTTAGCAGCTTTTCCTTGCGATGGGAACTAATGATCTCAGGTGAACCAACGGTGATTCCTTGTAACTTATATTGGTAGCCCTCTTGGTCGAATTGCATGGTTAATTCCTTAAAATCCATGAGAATGGGACCCAAAGTCCTTAGCCATTGTCCACCCAACACAATGTCACAACCACCCATGTCGATAGCAAACATATGAGATTTCAGGTCGTAGTCACCAATTTGGATACGCCCATTTTCACAACGCCCTCCACATTTCATGGAACCACCAATGGTAATCATGATTTGGAAATTATTGACGGCATGGATGTAGAAATGATTTTCTTGGGAAATGCGGCGATGAATAAAATTATGGGTGCTTCCACTATCAACCATAATGATGACCTTCTAATGCTTGATGTAACCGATTAGCTTGAGGGTTTGGGGAGCGAAGAAGCTAGTGAGAGCATTGAGGGAAATGACCGGTTCTACTTTGGGAGGGTCTGAGGGAGGGGTTATGTCAGTGGTTTCAGGTGACTCAGACACAAGGGGAGTTTCAACATCCTCTTCTGAAATATCCTCAAAGATGGCCATAAAAAGATTTTGTTCCTTACACTTGTGGCCTGGGAAATATTTTTCATCACAATTATAACAAAGGCCTTTGAGTTAGTGTTCATCCATTTCATCCTTGGTCAATTTTTGGATCTTTAGTGGAGTGGAGGGAGTAGTGGGATTTACTGGTTTAGGGTGAGGGATAAAGGAGGGTTTTCGGTTTTGAGAAGATACAACCTGTTGTGCTTCTTTCGCTCTTTTAGTAGCCTCCACCCTACTCTGAGGCCGAGCCATGAGAACATGGGCCCGAACCTCATCCTTGAGGCCACTGATAAAACACTCTAGGAAAAAGGCATCAAGCATGCCCTCTGTCCAAAAAGTCGGAACTCAAAGGCAGCTATAAAGTCTTCCACTATTCCTGATTGTTTCAACTTTGTCAAATGGCCCAAATGGTTGGTGTCAGTGTCAAAGCATTCATAAATCTTTGCCACAAAGTGTGTCCAAGCAATATACCCTTGACGAGAAGTTTTTCTCCATTACCACCATTGCCAACGTTCTTGATCTAGATGGAGAACACCATACCGGAGTTTGGCTAAGTCATATATAATGTCGTATAAAGAGAAATAATGTTCCATTTGGGTTACCCAACTAGTGGGGTCTGAGCCATCAAATTTGGTCACATCCACCCATGGAAGGCATAGGTCACGTTGAAAGTGATGGTGCTGAAAGTTATGGGAATGAGAGGAATGTTCACCTTCAGTATGTGGAGGTGATTTAGAGGAAGGGTTATCTATAGGGATATGAATCTTGGTGCAGAGTGACAAAAAGACAAATTCAAGCTGGGTGGTCAGGTTTTGTTTTATTTCCTCAATTAAGGACTGCATGGTTGTATTGATGGCGACAACATTGGCACTCAGTTGTTTCACTTCTTGTTGGGTCTCGGTGAGACTAGATTGCAAGGTATTGAAGTGAGATTACAAGTCTTGGCTACGGGTATGGGCCATGAGGATGAGGGAACCGAAAAGGGGTGGGTGGGGTATGAATGTGATAAGGGTGAGGAGATAAATCCAATGGAATAGGTCTCAAATAATGGTGAAAAAATTTCCATACTTTTTATTTTATTTTATTTTTTTATTTTACACCTGCGGAGTTATACTCCAATCTAAAGAATACTGCAGTGATGAAATGCCCAAATGCTTAACTAGGAAGAAATGTGTAGTGATTTGGCAACCCGAACACAGTTGCACGACAATAGATCTTGTCTATTTTAATTTGTTTATGTTTCTGTCCCCAAGGGTTAGGTATTCAAGGGTTCTACAGACAAGGGTTTGCCCTGTGCTATAGCTCTTTGATATACATGCGGGGTCCAACAATAGTACTCGGCCCAATATCTCAGGGCACTAACTAAGGAGGATAAATCGTACCCTTAGTCGTACTACTCGACTACCTAGATACTAGAGAGTATCTTCCCGAGTGTTGTTCTTGGTGGAACTATAGCAGTCAGGTGGAAAATTAGTTTATCTAAATAGGGATTTAGGTAATATAGGTCGATCCGTACACAGGTGTTGTCTGATGCACTACCACTCGAAGGGGTACCAACAAGGGTTACAAGAATGGCCAACAGATGTGCGCTTAAGTACCACTTGTATTTCCTGCATGTATGAATCCCTCAACTGCAGGTTTATAAGCGTAACAATAGATCTTTGTGGCTTAAAGATGTCAGAATACGTCTCTACCCTGGAAAAAAAAATTAACCCACACTTTCTGCCGAGGAAAGTGCTTTGATACCACTTGTAATATACCAGATATAAAAAGTATGCAGAACAAAAATAAAATGCTAGAAATGGCAGAATAACAACAATATAACCAGAACAATCACCACAATAGCACTGAAATGATATAAGAATAACAATAGAAATAACACTTTGATTCTGAAAGCAATGTTCACGGGCCTCTTCGAGGGGGAAACCTCCAGTTGAGTAGAGCTCTCTTACAATAATATCCAAGATAGGGTTATCATACCCTCGACTCCTATTTATACTAAATATGTCTATCAAAAGAAGCATCTAGAGGAAGATCGTTCTAAAAGCAGAAGATTCTATTAGGTCTTTTTGCATTCAACTTATTCTATTTTATTTGCAAGGCCTTATTAATATTGACCGTTATTACATCCGAATATATTGTTCTACCTACGTGCGGGTTAGGACCCTAACATGCACCAAATAAGACATATCATCATCAGATGAATATTAAGTCAGTGACAGTGAGACAGAAAGAGTTCTATTCATATCAATAGAATAATCTAATAAAGAAGACTCTGAAGAAGAATATGAAGAAGCCGAAGAAGAATATGAATAAGTCGAAGAAGAAATTGAAGAGGAAGAAGTTGACTACCGAGAGGAATTAATGTGTGCCATAGAAGTTATCAGAAGAGAAAACAAGAAAAACAAGAAACTACAAGCAGAACTAGACAAAAAAGAAGACACTCAAGAACTAGAACAAATGATCACAAATTTGTAGGTTCAAATAGAATAAGATAAAAGAATTGAAGAAGAACTCAAAGAACAACTAGACGAAAAAGACAAGATCATTGGAAATTTGGAAGCATAGATTGTCGCATTAAGAAAGGATATTCAAAATAAAAATATGCAGAACAACTCAAAAGTTTTGGATGACATTATCAACAGTAAAAAATCTCATTATGACAAGTCCAGAATTGGATACAATCTGACAGAAAAATGATCAAGATCCAAAACAACAGAGCAAGAAACATATCCAAAAATATTTTCAGAAACAATCAAGTGGGGTAGGAATATATACAAGGAAGATTACAGGAACACTCCTCCACCGATAAGATTTAGATTTCATAATCAACAACCAACAGATAGGCCTCAAGAAGAAGAAGAATTCATAAGAGTACCTCCTTTCAGAATATCTTCAACTCCCAGGTATCAAACTATATTTTTTGGTTTATGTTATGCATGTAATAATTTTGGACATAAGGCTGTGAATTGTAGAGCTAACAACAAGAACAAAAACAACTTTGAAAGTCATACACAAAGGGGTTATCCAAGAAGGCCTAGTGAAACACAAAGAAGAAGTTACAACATGTTTGAATCTTTGAGCATTGAAGTGGAATGTTACAAATGTAACAATATTGGACACATGGATAAAGATTTCAAAATGACAGTCCCTCCTAGAGAATGACAACAAAATAACAACAGTCACAGATAGGAACCTCAGAAAAGGACATGGATAAGAAAGCAGGATCAATATAGGAATGAAGAATGCACACTCGCTCTACAAGCTAAGCAGAAGAAACATGGTTGGTATGTTGATAGTGGGTGTTCAAAAAACATGAAAAGTGATAGAGACATGTTTATTACATTACGAAAAGAAAGAGATGGATCAGTCTCCTTCAAGAAATCATGATTCAGCCAAAATCATTGGAAATGCACAGCCAAAATTGGGAACAAGAATACAAAGGAAGAAAATGTTCTACTAGTAAAATATATGAAACATAATCTTTTAAGTGTGAGTCAAATGTGTGACCAAGGTCATAAAGTTACTTTCGATTCACAAAAGTGAGAGATAAGAAAAGAAGGTTCAGGAAAATTGATTGCTACAGTTGCGAGAACTTCAAGAAACATTTATGTGTTAAGTGAAATTGGAAATGAAAAGTGTTGTCTAGGAAAGGAAGATGAAAGTTGGCTATGGAACAGAAGAATGGGTCACATACATTTTGATAACCTTGTCAAAGTCCACAAAAGAGAATCAGTCGGAGAAATTCCCTAGATCACGAAACCAGCCAACACTTTATGAGAGCATTGTCAACAAGGAAAGAAAACAAAGACCAGGTTCAAATCAAAAGAATATTCAACGACAAGACCACTGGAAATTTATCTAGTTGGACCAAATACAACAAAGGGATTAAAAGGTGATAAATACTTTATGTTATCACTTGATGATTATACAATAATTACCGCAGTTTGTTTTCTCAAGAATAAGTCAGAAGCTTTTGAAAACTTCAAGATCTACAAGGAAATGGTTGAAAATGAAATGGATTCAAAAATCAAATGATTGCGATATTATAATGGAGGAGAGTTTACTTCAAAAGAATTTATGGACTACTGCAATAGTCATGGAATAAAAAGGCAATTCTTCATTGCTAGGACACCTCAACAGAATGGAGTTTTTGAAAGAAAGAACATGACAGTACAAGAAATGGCTCAAACATTGCTAATGAATTCCAAATTGACAAATATTTTTTGGACACGGGCAATGCATATAGAAGTTCACATTCAAAACATAGTAATGCTCAGAAACAACACTGACAAAAATCCCTATGAACTATGGAAAGGAAGACCAACAAATGTGAATCACTTCAGAGTTTTGGGAAGCAAACACTACATCAAAAGAGAAGATGGAAGAATGAGAAAGTTTGATTCTCATGTAGACAAAGGCTACAACCTGAGATTAAACAAAGTGGTGGAAAGAATCAACATAGCAATTGATGAAACGGGTAGACAAGAATTAAAGGAAGAAGAAAATGAATCAATGGAACAAATTTACGAAGAAGAAATAAAATATGAAAAAGAAGGGGAAGACGAAGAGGATCTGATATAAACAGAAGAGAAAGTTCAACAAGTAACTCCAAAAACACCTAGCAGATGAGTATAGAAGAATCATCCTTCAAATCAGATTATCAGAAACAAAGACACAGGAGTTGAGACTAGAAGACGAATCTATTCACTAGAACAAAAACACCTAGCACTCATATCTACGATTGAACCAACCTATTTTGAAGAGGCCAGCAAGGATGAATTTTGGAACAAGGCCATAGATGAAGAATTGGATCAAATAGAGAAAAATGACAGTTGGGAATTGGATCCAAGACCAAAGGATAAGAATGTGATCGGCACAAAGTGGGTATACATGAATAAATTGAATGAAGATGGACATGTTGCAAGGAACAAAGATAGATTGGTATGTAAAGGATATGTATAGGTTGAAGGAATCGACTTTGAAGAGACATTTGCCCTAGTTTCCAGAATGGAAGCAATCCGATTGCTTTTAGCTTATGCATGCTCCAAAAATATTAAAGTGTATCAAATGGACATAAAATCATCTTTTCTGAATGGGGAACTTGAAGAAGAAGTCTACATTGGACAACCAGAATGATTTTAGTTTTCAGAGAGCGCAAATTATGTGTGTAAATTAAAGAAGGCCTTGTATGGTCTAAAAAAGACTCCTAGAGAATGGTACTCTACACTAGATAAATATCTACAGCAGACCGGGTTCAGAAAAGGAAGTACAGACATCAACCTCTACATCAAGGTAAGTCAAGATAATATTTTATTAATTGATGTTTATGTTGATGATATTATTTTTGGTAGTGATGATGACAGGTTAAGCCATAAATTTGCAAAGGATATTTATAATGAATTGAAATGTCATTACTTGGAGAACTATCCTTCTCAAATCAAGTATATCAGAGAAATGCTAAAGAGGTTCGGAATGGAAAATTGCAAACCAGTTATCACTCCCATGCAAACCAGTTGGAAGTTAATAAAAGATGATGATTCAAATTATACATATCAGAGGCAATACAGGTCAATGATTGGTAGCCTACTATATGTGACAGCATCCAAACCAGATGTAATGCAGGGAGTGGGACAGGTGGCACAATTTCAAGCAGCACCAAATGAATCACATGTGTTAGCACTGAAGAGGATTTTCAGATATCTCAAAGGAACATAAGAGTTTGGATTATGGTATCCAAAAGGAAAGGATCTATCTCTTATTTCCTACACAGATGCAGATTGGGCAGGTTGTATTGATGAACAACAAAGCACCAGTGGATCAACGTTCTACTTGGGTGAGTGTTTAGTATCATGGCTAAGAAAGAAAAAATCATCAGTATCTCTATCTATAGCTGAGGCAGAGTATATTACGGCATGTTGTACACAGGTTCTTTGGATGAAAAAAACTCTGACAGATATACAAGTTGAGTATGATAAGCCCATTCCAATCTATTGTGATAATACAAGCTCCATCAATATCTCAAAGAACCTGGTGATGCACTCCAAGACGAATCGCATTCCAATCAAGTATCACTTTCTACGAGAACATGTTGCAGAAAATAACATCAAAGTTGAGTATGTGGGCACAAAAGAAGAAGTGGCAGACATCTTTACAAAACCACTTCCACGGGAAGCCTTTGATTATCTTCTCCAGAGACTCGGAGTTGTTTCTACTCCAAAATGAATGCTTTTGAATGCTTATCTTATATGTCTTAGATGTACACGAGGAAGCACCATAAAGAGGACATTTCAGTTAGGGAGAGCAGCCCTAGATGGAAAGATACCTTTTCCATTGATGACAAAGGGGGAGATATTTATCAGATGCAGAGGACAGAGGCATGATTCTAGGGGGAGAAATGGTCACAGATATGCAGAGGACAGAGGCATGATTCTAGGGCGAGCAATGGTCACATATATGCAGAGGACAGAGACATGGTTCCAGGGGGAGCATGAGTGATATGACGTTAGTATTGCATGAAATGATTTTAGTATTTCATCAGAGTGTTTCCATCAATGAAAAATGGGGATATTGTTGATTAAGGATGGTTTTCATTGATGTCAACCCTTGAATAAAGTTGGGTAGCAAATTTCTATAACACAAAGGTTTGGGTAATGGACTGAAGGTTGCTTCATGTATAACGGTATGAGTTTTAATATATATGAAGGTAATACTATTCTATATCGATAGTACATGTCATTCCATTTCCGGTGATATGTGTAACGTCACATAACTCCTCACAGTTAGAGAGTTATGTCTATAAGAAGTTGGAGAACCCAGGTTTGGGTAATGGACCCAACTTTGTTTGATGGATAATGGTATGAGTTTTGATATATTTTAAAGTAATACTATTCTATATGGATATTAAATGTCATGCCATTTCTATTGGTATGTGGAATGTCACATAACTCCTCACGGTTTGAGAGTTATGGCCTTACGAAGTTGGAGGACCCTCATATGTCATCTAGAAGCCCCAAAAGGTCAGAGTAGTCAAAGTGGTTTAAGAGATTTTAGAAGGTAAATAATAAAGTGAAGTGATAAGTGTACTATAATTCAAATTGAATACAAAAAAATTTATTTAAATAATAAATTTAATGGAGAAAATAGAAGTGGGTTAATCCTAAAATAAGGAAAGTGGGCAAATAGACCTAGAAGATGCTTCTAAGGAAGCTACTTGGAGAGTATAAATAAGAGGCAAGGCTATCTCATTTTACATCAAACTTGAGCATATTGAATATCTCTAGGTGATTGAGGTAACCAAAGGATATCTAAGCCGGATTTCAGAGGGAAGGTGAAGAAAAGAAGGTTGGAATTCAAGGGAGGATAAATTCTTTTGATGATGCTTTCTAAGGTATGTTATCTACAGATCATCTCACCATTTTCACAATAAATTTTTTTATAATGATTCAGACCATGAAATTGATATTCCATTGAGGAAACATATCCAAGTATCTGTGGTAAAAGTTTCATCTTGTGGGTCATTGTATTTTTGGAGTTACACTCCATGGAAAATATGGTTTGTGACTAGTCCTCAAACTAGTCTAAAACAGGTGTTTCGGGTAAAAATGTCATAACTTCTTCATAAAATATACAAATTTAGTAAGAAATTTTTTTTTGGTTAGAGTACAGTCTTTAGTATTCTATGTAATATTTTCAGATCCATTCAACAAACATTCTTTGCGGTTCACTCTCTACAAGGTGACTCTTTAGAATAACCCAGAATTCAGCAAGATATGCCATTTTTGCTATAAATCCTTTTCTATGAGGTTCCAAGTAGTGACACCTGGAGGAATTGCATAAAACAAACTAAAGAAAATTGTGTACTATTTTCAGATCTTTATTCATTACAGGTACATAGTTATGATTATTTCAAGTTAGGGTTGTTGACTAATCCCAAACTAGTCATGTGAGACTAAAGAAAAGTTTGATGAAAATGCTAGTATCTTGTTGTGAAAGTTAAGGAATGTTTGCAAGTATGTGATCATATACACCAAGTTTATTACAGAGTTACAAATCATATTTGAATGATGAAATTGATGAGATCTTTTGGTTAAGGTACATGTTGGGTACATGGTTGAGACAATTAGTTGATGAGTTGGAACATACATGAAGTGTATAGTTGATGATGTTGGTACATATTGATGATTCATAGTTGATGAGTAGTTGACACATGATTGGTACATACTTGGTACATGGTTGGATTCACTTGTTTATGGTACAAGTTGTTTGCTACAGGTTGGTGCATGGTTGATGCACTTTTTTATGGTACAGGTTGATGCATGGTTGATGCATGGTTCAGGTTTATTGGTACAGTTTTACAATGGTATATCTCATAGTGATAGTGTGACAGTGGTTCCATCATTCTACTTCTACTTTAGGGAGGTTGGACGAGGCAAGGACAGGTGGTTGTAGCCACCTTCCAGTTGTAGCCGGAGAACAGAGGGGGTTGTAGCCTCCTTATGGTTGTAGCCAGAGAATAGGGGATTTGGAGCTTCCCTTAGGTTGTAGCCTGAGAAACAAGGGGGTTGGAGCCTCCTTCCAGTTGCATATGGAAAATAAAGGAAGTTGGTGCTTCCAATAAATGTAATTCTTCAAGACATATAAGAAAAAACATTCTATGTTTTTCTCTCACTTTGGGTTTCCACGTAAAACACTGGTGTATTGTGTATGTGTATGATTGTTCATTTGTTCATTGCTTATTTAGTCTGCAGTTATTGGATGATAATGCTACATTGATATAACACTTGGATTATATGGTTAAAAAGGATCAATTCCTCTATTACTAATTCACCCCCCCTCTCAGTAATCCAACTGGTGGTGCTTAAATGTGAAGAGATATTAGTGAGAAAAACCATTACAAGAGGCCAAGATTACCTTTTCACATAAAGTATGAATCTCTAAGAGGAAAAAACTCTCAACATCCAAAACTAGAAGGAGATGACTTGACAAAAGAGATGTAGACCTGGAAGAGGCTACTTGATAGGTCAACTTCTTGGGGCTGCGACTCATACAAACTTCATCTAGGGAATTTATTGGATCATTTCAAATCTTAATTAATGCTCTTTTTATTTGGTAGGCCACGCAATCAACTGCAAAAAATGCAAGGAAATGGTTGGAAAATGCATTCAATGTTCAAGACTTGAAAAACTATAGTAGAAATTCCATGATGAGGAACCATTTTGAGGTGGTGCAATAGGTGAGTGACCACCAATATCCACTTGTATAAGTTTTCCTCTCTTAGGAAGCAATGGTATCCACTACTTCAATTTTTTCCATTATATGGGGAAGCTTTTTCCGAATCTAACTCCTAGTGAGCGACTTGCCCTAGTGAAGGAGTTCCCCTACCTCGAAGACCTAATAAAGTTGGATGCTATACTAGAATGTGGCCTTCATCTTGTTGTCCATGATCCATTAGACTATAGTCTGCTCAATTTTATTGAGATTGAGTTTTGTAGGGGCCAAGTACTCAACCACCTCCAAGGTTTCCAAAAGTGGTGGAAAATATGGTCGAAGCAACTCCACATTAAATACAAGTTGCAAGCCATGGAAAGAAATAATATTTAATTCAAAATAATTTGCATCCACCAATTTGGTGATGATGTTAGGTTCATATCGGAGTGGGTGGAGCTTTCAATGAAGTCTTGTGAAGTTAGTTTTCTAAAACTGAAACCATACCTTATCTCCCACCTAGAAATTGTGTGGAACTCAATGTTGATTACATCACTTCTTGTACTTGGCATTAGATTTTTGCAAAATATCATGAACTTGTTGTTGGATGTGTTTGATCCATTCAATAAATTTGGCTTTTGTCTCAGTATGAGCATTAGAGGATTCTTCTTGCGTAGATGAATTGGATAAAGCTACGTCAATTGGGGCCAATGGCTAGAACCTCAAGCATGACTGAAAAGGGTTGTGGCCATTAGAGTTATGAAGGGTTCTATTGTAGCTATGTTTAACAAAAGGAAGGATCTCATCTCATTTGTGTAGTGGAGTTATACATATAGAAGGATATCATCCTAAGAAATTACCTAAAGGAAGTTTTTATGGAAAATTTGTGGCCTTGGGAAGTTTATGTACCAATTAGCTTCCTCCAAGCCTACATTCCTTTTGTATACAAACTCTATGGAGGGAATTTCTTGAACTGTTACATAGCTCAATATATGCTTTATGTGTTTTGTAGGCTATGCAATCAAAGACTATGTGGTTTATGTCAACTACCAAAATGCAAGCGAAATGATCGAAAAATGTGGAAAAAGTTTGACATGTAAAAGATATAGTAAAACTTCCAATATGTGGAACTAGTCTGAGTCAATGGAACAAGTGAATGACCACCAATATCCATCTCAATCCTTGATCTAATAACCAAACAAATCATGTATTTCTCCATATTCTTAAAACATACTTCTCTCATTACTTAAAATGTATTTCTCTTATGCCTAAAAGATCAAGGATTGAGATGGATTTATGTTGATTTATTTTATTATAGAGTTTTGTAATTTTTATGATATTTTTTATTATTATGGTTGACTATTTTTTTAAAATTTTAATTTTTATCAAACTTGAATCGTTTTTCAAATTAGCTTTATTAATGTTAGCTACCACATAACACTCTAAAAAATATGAAACCTTTGACTTTGAGACATAATTAGAGGTACCTCCAAAATGAATTTTAAGATGGTGTTAAAAGATAAAATGTTGGAAATGAATAAACTTTCATAATATATAATTTTTATTTATGGAAAAAGTGTCACTAATTTTCCAAAAAAATTAGTGAAGTTTTTATATTTTTTTATAAAATATAAAAGTTAGTAATACAAAACTATCACTTTTGATATATATACATGTCTGTCTGTTTACAATGCCATGGGTATGGAGATAAACCTGCAAAATTCCTCCACTAAATTCAATCAAGTGAATGAAGAACAAAGATAGATGATAGCATCTTTCCTCCCACTCATTGTGTAGAGTTTTTAAGAAAGATTTATATGCATAGGATTTGGGTTAAAGCCAAATAGAAAGATAGATGATAGCAAGTTTCCTCCCATTCATAGTGTAGATATTTTAAGAAATATTTATATGCATAGGTTCCAAGTTGATTCCAAATAGTTATGGATATTAGGATTAGATATGGATTTTGGATAAGATTAATGGAAAATTCAACTCTTGCATACATAGATGGATCTCAATGGAAGGAAGGATTATTCTAATCAAATGAATTTTGAATATAATTCCAATGTATTGGATGTCATTAGAAAATATTATACCCAAGTAGATTATGAGAGTAATTAGGGAAATCATCTTTAGATTCCTTTGGAAAGGAAATAAACACAACAAATGTATTCTTATAATCCACTGGGAAACATCCTTAAAGCTAAAAGAGCTTTGGTGTTATGGGATAAATAACATTTAATCTTTCGTAAAGATTTGGTGGAAAAGGGAGGATGGAAGATACTCACTATGAAAGGTATATGCCAAAGGATCTTAACTCAAAAATAGATTACTCCAAAATCAATAATAAATTTGATGAGGTCCCCTTCAGGGAATTCACAATTGGGATCAAACTTTTGGAAGGAATTCAGGATAGCTTATAACATAATCAAGCCTTATGTATGTTGGAAGGTAGGGGGTTTAACAAATATTAAGGTGGAAACTGATGTATGGATTGGTAAAGAGGTATTTGTTACAAAGAAATCCCCTGTGGACAAGTGGATTTCCTCTTGGATACTATACCCCTATGACCAATACAGAAAAGTGCTATTGTGGACACTGACATTCCTTTTCATGAAGCTAAACTATTCAAAGAAGAAAAAGGAAGAAGCGTAAATACCTCTTACCTATGTTTGTCCTTGCTCGATCCAGGCTGTTCTTGATCTCCAAGTTCTTCAGAAGGTCCTAAAATACAATGAGCAACAACAAAAATACTTCCTACTTTACCATGATTAGCTTCATAATGGATCTATGAAAGAAACAAGTTCATGAAACGTACACAAACTTTAAAGGAAACAGGCCAAGCATAGATTTATATTAATGAAAACAAAGTGATATGTTACAGTCATGGATATAGGTGCAATAGCTTCACCGAGCTCTCTTTGTCCAAACCCTTGCTCAAATAATCCACACACAGAATGTTGATGCTTCAATGATATCTCCCTTATGAGATCATAAGTTTGATTCTTTACAATGTCTTCATATCAATACCACTCATGAGATCATAAGTTTGGTATCTCTCAATCTATATATCCTTTTCACCATGAGAAGGCCTCCTTATATAAGCTTGGAGAAACCTAACCACTTGAGAGATCTTTGGGATAAGTTGAGGATTCCTCTCCTTCAGTTGTGGATCTTCCCTAAGAGCATGCCTTGACCTCAGATTTGAATCCAACCAACTTCAGAGATTGAGGGGAATATTCCCTAATTTATCTCAACAAACCAAAATTCACTCAGAAAGGGCAGCGCTCCCCCAAAAGGGTGCACAAAGCATTTCAATGCTCCCCCAAAGAAGGCTAGGGAGCGTTGGTGCTCCCTGACAGTGGGTAGGGGAGCTTTGCCTTCCAAAAATCATTTTTAAGTGGTTTTCTTCATGGAAAATGTTTTATAGTCTTCATCAAATGATTCCTCTTCCTAAAACCAGTCTTAAGTGTCCTTGTGGTGTCGTTAGAGGCATGACATAGGCAAGATGGCAATATGATGTTTGCGACACTTGTGGTCAATATGTGGCACTTACAACACTTGTAATGATGACACTTGCGACACTATTGAAGTGAGTATTTTTTATGTGTAACAGTATCATATAAAATTCCAATAAAACTTGAGGATGAACTCAGAAGTAGGAACATCATATACCTAGCATATTTAGCTATCTCTTTGGCACATCATTATTTGGAATTGTTAGGTTCCTACTCTAAAGTCCCCATTTTAGGCTACCTATGCACTGTTAGTTAATTGTTGTATGTGGTCATCATCTTTGAATAAGGCTCACAAGATAGTAATGGATAGTTATTTAATGCAAAAGCGTCCCCTTTATAAGGTCCACTAGATAGATGGTATCCATTAGTGATAGGACCATAAGTAGTTATGGTTTTTTCTATGGAAAGTCTATTTAAAGAGATATGAGACTATGGAAAGTTTTGTCTTAGATTATATATTTGGAGCTCTACTCAGTGAAAGGTCACCCCACCTTAAGAGGCAAGTGAACCATGTTTTCTTCTTTGCATTAGCAATGTACAAGGGTATCTTTACAAATTTCATTTTATTTTCTTGTGATTTTGGTTATTCTACAATCAAATTATATATATATACCTAGTTATGTTTCAATATTCAAGGGTTAAGGAACACTACAAGTGGCAGTAGAGCTCTTTTCTATGTCAGAACACCTCCAAATTTTAGTAGAATTATTTCAGGCCAGAGACATGTTCTAGCATCTTTAAATAACATTGTGATATACCTTTTAACAAGTAAAATTATGGTTGGGGAATAATACACACATGAAATACAAGTGGAATCACTTTATTGGAAACCATTGTAACCCTTGTTGGTACCCCTTTGAGTAGTATCGCATTGAACAACAACTATATATGAAATCTCACTTCCATGTACCTTTGAGTATATTAGAAGTCCCCTAGGTATACCCAAAATCAACTCTACATCAATAGATTGACCATATTGTTTTTATAATAGACTGAGAACATCACTGAGGAAGATCATTCTTTAGTGCCTAGGTAGTCGTGTCATATGGCTAAGGGTATGGTTGAGCCTCCTTAGTCAACTCCCTAAGATATTGGATTGAGTACTAATATTAGACCTCACAAGTATATCAGAGAGCTATAACACGTGACACTCCTTTGTGTCTAGGACCTTACAAACCCTAACTTCTACAACCAACCAATGAAAATCCTGCATCTTTTCATCTAGAAGGAATTTTGAGATTCTATCACTATAGTAATAATTAGTTGGGAGTAATACTCACATAGGAGTAGTACCCAAAACACATTATGGGTTTTACTGACACCATTATGGAAGAGGTACCTCAAATATCCCTAGAGTCGTGTTGATTTCTTGGATCTTCCTCTTAGGTAACACATTTTTCTACTATGTGTATCCAACAATACAACGATTTAAGGTATATATGAACAAAATCCTTTCAAGCCATTGATCGAAGTGAGATAAGTGGAAAATAAAACTTCCACAAAAAAATGGTGGTCCCATGGTCCGGACTTGCAACATGGATGAATCGAAGAACCAACAAAGGTCCAAAGCACTCACTGCTAAGATTTGGATCGAAAGGTTGTTAACATTGAGTATGCACTCCATGTTATGAACGAAACAATGAAATCAGAAGGAAAAACATTGATATTGTTAGTTTCCCACTTGAATCTTAATTTATCAAAACCAAACATTGATCCAACCAATGAATAATTCCCATCTCATAAAGCGCAATCCAGACACATGTTGTTTTAGTATAACCCCTCCCTAAACTTTTAGGATCACAATTCATGGAACTGGTTTCCAAAACTCAATATGAACAAATTTTATGGGTTAGATTCCTTGGGTTGGGTTACCCAAATGGAACACTATTTCACTATCCATGGCATTATTGATGGCCTACAAAAACTACAAGTCAGGGTCTTATATTTGGATGTTTAACATCGACAGTGGTGGAAATGGTATAAGAAGGATTATAAAGGATACATTTCCTAGATGTATTTTGTGCAAGTACATTATTCTCATTTTAAGCATGACATTCACCATTTGGGACCTCTAACAAATTAACACAGTTATGGAATATATTATCTCCTTTGAGCAATTGGCAATTTGCATAGAGGGCCAATCTGTTTTATTTTTTTAATAATGTTTCATCAATGATCTCAAGGAAGCAATTTGAGCTTCATGATGTAGTGCCCGCAAACATGGTTGGAATCGTGTGATAGAGCTAAAGAAGCTAACATAGTGATCAATGTGAAAATCAAGAGACATTTATTTTCCACTCACCCTAGCCCCCTTGTGGTGACAACCCTCATCTCATCAAACTCACATGTATTCCACATCCAAAAGTTATCTCATGAAAAGATGGAAAAATGTCAATGCCTTCACATTTTCTAGAATTGTGACGAGTGATATTTCAAATGACACAAATTTAAAGAACAAAACTTATTTCAAATCGATGTATCTGGACATGAAAACTCAAAAGACATTCTTGTTGAAGTTACTCCTCGACAAAATTTCAAAGACACCAACCCTGCCATGAAAGTTGAAGCCCCTTTGCAAGCTGCTTAAAAATAACCCCAAAATTCTTTCCATGCCCTATCATGTTTCTCGACACTCCAAACCTTGAAATTGATTAGCTACATCAAGTACCACAAATTTATTGTGTTATTTGATAGTGCCAACACCGATAATTTTATCCATAGGAGAGTGGCACAACACATCCATTGTTATGTACATCCCATATCTAATTTTCAAATTGTGATCTCCAATAGTGATACGATGATATGCGGGGACCGATGTGAAAACATGAAACTACAAATTGGTGAGTATCATATAAAATCTCACATGGTTTTTATTGAAATGGGAATTTGTGATATAGCTCTCAGAGCATAATGATTATGCACTTTGCGACTAGTCTACCATGAATTTCAAAGAATTATACATGAGATTCATGTAGGAAGGGTAGAATCATACAATCAATGAGATTACATTAGGTTCCCATAAAATTATCACCTATCATCACATGGAGAAATTGTTGTGACGCAGTACGCAGAGACGCACTCTACGTCTGCTCACAGGATCGATCAATCATCTCATGCGAGCCGAATTAGCTCTTTTGATTCCCTGCTAGAATCTCTGATGGAAACCCGATCCATAGGTCCTTCTCTTTTCCCTGTCACGGCCTCTGCACGTGCCTGTGACCTTTCCCCGATTTAATTTTGGGTTTCGGGGTTTCGTGATCCTCGATGTTACGAATCTCTGACCCTGCGATCTCTCAATCACATATTTTCCGATACGCTCTTTCGGCCTTAGCCCCTCCTAGCTATGCCTCTAGTTCATATGACTAGTTCTCATAAGACTGCAGCCTTACCTCCTTCTTCTCGGGGTTTCGGACTTTCAAGTGTCGAAATGCACTTGTCCTCAGGATCCGCGATCCACCGAATCCCGATATGCTCCAACTTCTGCTAGTCCCTTGGGCTAGACCTTTGGTCCACGTGACCTCCCCTTATATGACCGCAGTCATACCACCTATCGGGATTCGGGGTTTTGCAACCCTTGATGTCATGAACCTCTATCCTCGCGATCTCCCGATCTCGATGAGCCAATTGCCCGATTTTGGCCCTTAGCCCCTTCTGGCTAGACTCTTGGCCCACGTGACCACTATCCTCGTGACCAAAGCCCTGTCTCCTATCGGGGTTTTGGACATCGCAATGTCGAAACGCAAGGACACTTTGTCCATGGGATTCCCGATATCTCGATCCCCGATGTGACGTCAGCTGGCCCCCACACAACAGAGCTCTCCTTTCTTTCGGAAAATCGGACTTCACGATTCCGCAATGCAAGTCCTCCTTGTCTCCAGGACTCACGAAATGCCGATCCCTGACTCTGTTCGGATCTCCGACACACGTCCCAAGTGGATGGATGGCCCTAATCCAATCTCGTTGTTTCGGAGTTTTCAATGCTCCAATGACAGAAACTCTTTGTCAACTCAAAACCCCGGTAGCCAATATATCGATGGGTCACTCGATCCCCGCCACGTGTCGCCACAAACAAACGGTCCAGATTGTTCCCGCTATTTCGAGACTTTCACTACCGATTGCCCGACTTCTCGACCTCGAGAACTCCGATATCCCAAGTGTCGATATCCCAATGACAACTCTCGTCGAGACTTTTGTACCCGCTTCTCTGCGCTAAGAGTTAAACCATGCGCAACTCCCTACCAATCAAATGACTGACGGGTATCTTGATCAGATCTGTCCTTCTTGTGCGCTCCTCCTGCTTCCTCCTGGACGTGGAAATCTTCAATGGTCTAGATCTCTTCGCAATCTGATCGAACGACTGCTGTGTTCCCTCCTGAGCTTGCGCACTTTCTTCCCAACCTTGGAAGAATTTCAAGTAGCCCAAAGGCCTCGACCTTTGTCCTCTTTACTCCTGTGAGCTCTCGACTCTGAGCTTCACCGTGCGTATGAAAACGCTGTCCCTCCTGAGCTTTGGTTACTCAGAACTCATTCAAAAGGTCCCATAGCTCCTGCACTCCTTGCAGTTACGACTATGTGCACTGAAAATCACTTGCCCTCCTAATCTTATCCTTCTGCTCAAACAACCCCTTGCTGAGTCTACAGGGTGTTCAACAACCCTGTGAAGATCCTTTAGTGGATTCTTCCTCTAATTTCCAAAACTCAAAGAGTTCTCTCCTCTTCTATGCCTTTCTGCACACCTACTCAATGCCCACCTGGCAGAGTATCTTCTCCCAGAACTTCCAACAGTTCTATCCTCTCTTGCACCTATGCACCCGCTCAATGCCCACCTGGCAGAGCTCTCAGAATCCTCAGTGATTCTGGTTCTTCTTGAACTCACAACAGAGTTCCTCCAAATGCACCACTGTGAATATTCTCAATGCCCACTTGGCAGAGCTCTACAGAACTCCTCAAAGCTTCTGTCTGCAACTGTGTCTTCTCCCACACAGCCTTGCCTCCAAGGTGTTCAGCAACCTTGAGGTCTTCACTGAGTTGTTGATTATAATTCTTGTGCTGCAGCACGTCTTTGTCTGAACCCGCAGAATTCAGAAGTGCAACCTCTGTGCACGGCTATCAAAACCCACAGCGTTTTGTCACACCCTCCTGGTGTGAAGCCTCAAAGACCTTCACCTGAAATTAGAAACACTCCTGCAAATGCACACCTACAACATACATCTACATCATACAAGAACACTCACAGACATTCATTCAACACAGAATACATGCAGGAAAAACTGCATCTGTTTATATTAAAATGGCAAATGCATGTTTATACAAACCGTTCCTGAGCACAGCCTGTAACAAGGTCTCGGATCCTTCTCTTCTCCTCTCTACACACTCTTCACTTACTTCTCTTTCACCACTACCTACAAAATGAGATACAAAATCTCTTTTACCTGAGGGGGCTCTTCGAGCTCTTCCCTCCAACCTACCTACCCTATTCAATTGCATTGAATGGGTTGTCTAGTCCGCTATCCAGATCTAGATCTCAGCCTTACAAATATTAAAGGCCGATCTTATCTACAGCCTACGCAAAGGCACAGCTTCACGGCTCAACAGCCTTAGCATTTAATTACATTCAATTCAAAATAAAAGATGAGGGCTACGCCTTTCTTCAGCATTGAATGCGTGCACTTGACGTGGCTGGCTGGCTAACGTGGAGAGATGCTCCTGCATCATGTTGTCAGAAAGGTCACTCAAGTGTTATTTCATGGTTCAATGTCATACAAGTAGTTGACACCATACTGCAATAGATTCACCCCAATTTTCACCTGGTTATCTCTATGGACAAGGCCTCAAATCACCACACATGCCCCTAGTCACATCACCTAATTTTTATAGGCATTCTATTAAGATACTTTTGATAGAAATTACCCACTATGGACCAATTTTGGGGAATTGACATTGGTAGGAGTATGAAATCAAGGAAATAAGGCCCTAAATAATCATCCTCAAGCTCAAGGGTCATTGATGATGTTTCAAACTTCAACTAATGACCTCTATAGGGGATATTTTCCCTCCCATTAAGAATAGAAGTGTCGTTAGGAGGTATTGTGCACCACTGACACATATCAGAGCCATGATAATGTTTAGGTGATGAAACCAATGGCCTTGGTATTTTAATGAAATTTAATGGGTTTGATGTTGATGAGAAAGGATTCAAAACACCACATATGACCATTGTAGGGGATATTTTGTCTCTATTTGAAAATACATGAGCACTAATAGGAGGTATTACATACCATAAATAAGTATCGAGGCCTTCATAATAGTGGGGGATGAAATTAAGGGTCTTGTTCATCTTAAATGATGCTTCTTGGGGACAATGGCCATGTAAGAGGTTTGAAACCACCACACATGACCTATGTAGGGTAGATTTGGATTGAAACTAAGAATGTGATTGTTGTTAGGAGGAATTTCCCACTATGGACACATCTTGTGGCCTTAACATTGGTCGTGGAATGGAAATCAAGAACCTAAGGCATTGAATACTTTTTTTTAGGATTAAGGACCATGAATGAGGGCTCAAACCACCAGGTATGAGCGTAGGCACATCCCTTAGTTTATACCTAGACATTATATTGATATATCTTAAATAGGAATTTTCCACCATGGATGTTTCTTTATATAAGGAATATGTGATATCCCACCCACCTACCTACTACTTATTGTAATCACTTATATACTTTCACACACACACACGCAACATCATCTACCAAATTTCATTATTCTTATTATTGGACCTATAATATATATATATATAGTAGATAAATAGATAGATAGATATTCCCTTCACACCCTCTTTAACTATAATTCTCCACTCAGTGACCTCCTACTTACTACTAGTATCGATCCTCTCTTTTTACATCCATCATTAGCCACCCACTAATACTACTCTTTTCATTTCATTAATCATATTTTTACTGCTATTACTATTGTTATATACTATATTCTATTTATCAATACTATATATTAATACTATATTCTATTTCTTTGTACCATTTATATAAGGTGTTATATTTTGTATGTTACTTACACATGTTATCACCTAAATACTTTTACATGTACATCAATACTCACTTAAATACTTTTACACATGAGCCTAGATGGGGTGTCAGTGGGTACAAATGCATAATCAACAAGGAGGTAGGAGGTGAGGCCATCTGGTGGCTATAACCTAAAAAATGGTGTGTAGAAACTATCATTTTTAACCTCTACGGTCTTATAATTTACCATTCCAATCATCCGTAGTCCATGGAGGGTTTAATATGCCTTGTTAGTGGTACAGGCAATGCGATGGGGATTAATATCAGGCACACTTTGGCTGCAAGTGCAATTACACTGCACCTTTGGCATGGCAGTGTAAAAATGAGCTTAGCATGAGGTAGCATGATCTTAATCAATGGAAAATGAGTTCAAGATTTCCATAGAATTGGTTTATGTTCTTGGTGGTCCAAACATTCTCATCCATCTCGCATTGGACTAGCAAGCACATCAACTTTCACCATGCCGCATATTCACCCCAGAGGTCATTCCCATTGTGGATGATCGGGATTTATGAGCAGAACGAAATGAAAACACAGATCTATAATATTAAGATAGAGATACAGTGAATAAGAAAAGAGATACAATAAAACTTGACTTCTATTAAATAAGAAATGTGTTGAAGCTATAAAATGAAGACTGAAAAAAGATTGTTAGAATGGTGATAGCTTATCTCTGAGAAGAGATGTGACGGCTACGATCATTCGCAAAAAGATGAATACAATGAGTCTCCAAAGTCATTTTTACATCAAACATGAATGCCAAAACTCTAGACATCCAAAAACCTAACCCTAGGAGATGAAGCACCAAAAGTCATGTGGGCCCTCTTGGGGTAAGTTGGTACATCAACTTCTCGAGGTCATAACTTTTGCATACGATCTCTATTTTAGGCACATGATATCACATTGGAAATTTCTATCCGAGGAATACATAGTAGTCGTCACACTCTAAATTTTTCTATAGTGTGACTTTGGAGAGCCCAAAAATCATTGTTTAGGGGCTCAAAACGGCCCCAAAAGTTTAGGACCCGAAAAGCTAGAAACAAAAACTGCCAAGTTGAAAACCGAAACTACCAAGATGAAATTTCTATGTGAGCCATTTGGAATAGGTGAGTGGCCATCGATATCCACCTATATCAATCATGCCCCCTTAGGAAGCAATGGTTTCCATTGAGTTGTTTTCCCCCATTAGATGAGGAATTTTTTGTTGAATTTGGTCCCAAGTGAGCCACTTGCCTTGGTGTAGGAGCTACCTTGCTTTGACAATATGATAATATTGAAAATTATGTTGGTGAATTCCCTTAACCTGTGTGTCCATTATCTGATTAGTTGATGCATGTTTCATGCATTCAGGGTTGAGCTATGTCGGTGTCAATTGTTCTGCTACCTCTGAGGTGTCCAATAATGGTGGAAAATATGGCCAAAGGAGGTCCATATTAAACACTAGGTGCAATCCGAGGAAGGGGGGGATATTGAGCTCAAAAGAATTTTCATCCACAACCTTGGTGATGGTATATGGTCCATAGCGGAGTGGACAAATATTACAATGGGGTCCTGTAAGGAATTGTTTCTACAAGTGGAAGCAAACTTTATCTCCCACCTGAAAATTGTGTGACCCCTGGTGTTGATCATGGTGTTTCTTGTACTTGGCATTGGAATTCTGTAAAATCTCCTAAACCTATTGGCGTATGTGATGGATTCATTCAATGAACTAGGTGGATTTATCAGCTTTAGTGTGAGCATGGGACAATTCTTCTTGGGTGGCCGCAAGGGGTAGTGCAAAATCCATGAGACCCAATGGTTCAAATCTCAACCCCACCTGAAAGAGGCTATGGTCGATTGAGTTGTGTATGGCTCTATTGTAGTTGTGTTGAATATAGGGAAGACTGTCATCCCATGTGTGTGGATTCTTGGAATTGTACATGTGTAATACATGCACGATCATCATGTTGACAACCTCAATTTCGACATCCATCTGGGGGTGGAAGGTAGTGGATTTGGTGAGCTTCGTGTCCAGCAGTGACCAGAGGCTCGACCAGGAATTGACTGTCTCGATATGAAATGATGGTTTGGGGAATCCAAAAATGTATCCATACTCGTTCGAAGAAGAGCTTGGAAATGGCCTCTACTATGATGCTCTTCTTGCAGGCAACCATAATCACCATCTTGGACATCTTGGAAAAGCGATCAACCACCACAAAACACAGTCATTTCCCCGCTTGGTTGACAGAATGCCCGACATATAGTCCATAGATATTGATTCCTAGGGCCTTTCAAGAGTAGGAAGAGGGGTATACATGCATTTTTTATTAATGATTGGTTTGGCTATGGAATAGGTAGTGTAGGACCTAATATACTTGCCGACATGCTATCGATTTTTTCGACCAATAGAAATGTTTCTTCAACACTGCCACTATCTTCTCCACGCCGAAGCGCCCTGCCACCCAACTATAGTGAGCTTCCCAAATCATCTTCGTTCGCTTCCTTAATGGATCCCAGAGATGTCCCAGATGGCAAAGAAACCTGTCCTAACGGTTGAAATCAGCGACAATTGTGTTGGTGCCAACATATGATAGGTGGTGGAGAAGTCAGGATCACTCTAATAGAGTTGGGGCCATCAAGAGGTCTCATGGTTGCAGGAGTTTAGCACTGTGGTGAGTGTTGCCACTGGAGGTTGACTGAGGCAATCAACAATGCGGTTGGTGCTTATTGTCTTATACTTGATGTTGATATGGAACCCCTGCAAGTATGTGGACCACTTTTGATGACAGTAATTCTACGATTTGCCTTGTGTTTGCATGAACTGCGAAGGCTTATGATTAGTGTGGATGATTGTCTCCTTCCCGAGAATGTAATGCCTCGACTAGCGACAAGATTGCACAATGAAGTACATTTTTTTTCATAAGTAGGGTACTTACAAATGACATTTGATAGTGTCTCACTATGATAGGACATGAGATGTCCATGTTGAGTGAGAACTATGCCCACAACATAGTCGAAAGCATCGATCTCGATCTCAAAAGGTTGTTGTAGGTTAGGTAATGAGAGCATCGGGGCTGAGCACAAGTGCTTCTTTAGATCAAAGGACACTTTTTCTTGTGATAGGCCCCACAAAAACTTCTCCTTAGCACCACCACGGGTCACTTGGATAAGGGCCCATGCGATATGGGAGAATCCCAACATGAACCTGCGATAGAAATTAGCAAGGCCTAAGAAGTTTTGAAGATCAGTGAGTGTGTTCGGAGATGGTCAGTCATGAATTACCTGGATAGTTTTTGGATCAACGTGCACCCCATGCTCATCAACAATGTATCTAAGGTATTGGACCTTGTCCATGCCAAAGGAGCATTTTTCCAAATTTGCATATAGCTTGTGTTGTCGCAGAGTGTGCAGAACCTATTGAATGTGTTGTAAGTGTTCCACCCAACTCTTGCTAAAGATGAGAATGTCATCCAAACACACCACCAAAAAGGTATTGGTGAAGGGACACAAGATATCATTCATCATCCTCATGAAATTTGTTGGGGCATTTGTCAAGCCAAAGGGCATGACCAACCATTCAAAAAGACCTTCTTTAGACTTGAAGGTAGTCTTCCATACATCGTCCTTCTCTATTGGGACCTAGTGGTAGCTTGAATTCAAATCAATATTGTTGAATTATTTGAACCCCTTGAGTTGGTAAAGGAGATCGTCGATTCGGGGAATAAGGTACCATTTCTTGACTATGATTTTATTTATGGTCTGGTAATCGATGCAGAGTCGTCAGGTCCCATCTTTTTTCTGCAAAAGAACAATTGGGCTTCCACAAGGTGAGGAGCTTGTTCATATGTGCCTATTTTGGAAAAACTCTTGGATATGGTACTTGATTTCCTCATTTTCCAAAAGAGAGAGGTGATAGACTGTCCTATTGGGTAGCGGTGTGTCAGGGGTTAGGTTGATTGAATGCTTGACTTGACAGTGCAAAGGTACCCTCATGGGTGAGGAGAAGATGTCTTTGTATTCTTACATGACCTTATCCACTTACTTGTGTTGCGTGGAGGGTCATGCCATGGAGGCCATGGATGTTGCTATGACCTTCTGCTCGCTTTGAGAGCGATCCAGAAAGAAGAAAAAATTCCTGGTCTGAGAGATGACCTTCCTGTATTTCTTGGCAGAGATCAAGGAAATGGAAGTAGGCAGGACTACCTTAGTTATCTTGTACAATTTCCTATCCAAAGTAATATTAACACTACGAGGCCTAGACCCATATACAACATGAAATTTCCATAAATAAGGTTGGCCCAAAAGAACATCACAAAATTCAATGGGGGAAACATCACACAATACCTCATCTTTGAAAGGTTTGATGTCGTAAGGCAGGCACCACTATTGGTTGATGCGGAGATTGCTTCCTTGGTGGAGCCATCCGTTGGTGTACAACTGTGGTTGCGATGTTGTTGGCAGGGCCAACCGCTTGATGAGCTCTATTGAAATGAGGTTTTGTTGGCTACTGCTAGCAACGATGAAGTGCAGCGGAGTACCCTTCACCCACATCTATGAATGAAAGAGGTGCTCTCCTTCCTCATGTTCCTTTGGTTCACTAGGCTGGATCTTAGTGGTAGTGATGGTGGCATTGGGTTCTGCATCAATGATTTGTCTCCCTTTTTCTTATTCTAACTCAAAGTCGGAACCCACATCTGATTCATAGGATTTCACATTAGCCACCAATGACTTCTTTGAGCGGCATTCAACAGTATTATGCCAAGGGCTCTTATGGAACTCACACCACTTCCCTGTGTAATTCTTCGTCTTTCCATTGTCCTTCTTTGTTTGCGGCTTAGACTGGTTGTCCTGAGATTTCCCATCCAAGTTTCTATGCCCTTTGTTTTGTGGGTTGGGGTTGGCCTTGCCTTTCTTCTTCTGTGAGGGGTTCACAGATCCAAACTATCACGTCTTTTGTTTGAGCTTATGCTCGATTTCAACATCATATTGATAGGTCGCGCCCAAGGAAGGGATGTCCAGAAACTCCATTTGTGTCTGGATGTATCTATGCAGACCCCCGTAGTACTTGAGCACCATATGTCACTCAAAGTCTCTGATACCCAACTTGGTGTGCAAGGTATGGAAGACATTTGTGAACTCTGGAACTGGTTGGTCCCTTTCCTGCCAGAGTGTGGTCCATTTTGTATATAATTCGTCATAACTTCCAACATGTAGTATTGTTACTTAATAACATCCCTGAAAAAATACCAGGTGGGCGTGAATGCAAACAACAAAGATTCATTTGTTTCCTTTTGCTCACACAAAGTCTCCCACTAATCTTTAACATGGGCAATGACCTTAAGAAGCGTAAATGTAATATTTTCTCTATCTGAAAAGTTGTGTATAGAAAAAATACCCTTCTATCATATGTAACCATTTGTCTATAGCATTGACATCTATCTGACCTTCAAATATAGGAATATCAAAGTTGATATGTACCTTGAAGGGGGTAGCGCCTCCGCTCAAGGGAGATGTGTTGCTCATCGACAGTCGTCGAAGGATTTTTGCAAAGCTATCCACCATCTTGTTCCTTTGTCACTCGAGGGATTCCTCAAGCAACATTTTGAAATGATCTCTTGTCATGTCGTCTTTATTTTCTCCCGCCATGGAAGTTTGATTGGGCACGCGAGAGAATTTTTCCTTAAGAGAAACAAGCTCGAGACCCAACTCTCTATACCTTGACCTCATTGAGGACATGCACTAAAAATGACAAGGGGCATACCACTCTGATACCACTAATCCAGATTTATGAGCGAAACAAAATGAAAATACAGATATATAATATTAACAAAGAGATACAGTAAAACTTGACTTCTATTAAATAAAAAATGTGTTGAAGTTGTAAAATGTAGACTAAAACAAACTTGCTAGAATGGTGGCAACTTATCTCTAAGAAGAGATGTGACAACTACGCTCATTCACAAGAAGACGAGTATAATTAATGAGGCTCCAAAGGCATTTTTACATCAAACATGAATTCCAAAACCCTATACAAATAAAAACCTAACCCTAGGAGATGAAGTGCCAAAATTCATGTGGGTCCCATTGGGGTAAGTTGGTACATCAACTTACTAGGGTCATAATTTTTGCATACGATCTTCGTTTTAGGCACATGATAACCCGTTGGAAAGTCCTATATGAGAATTACACATGTTTCCATCACACTTTGACTCCACCCATAGTGTGACTATGGTGAGACCAAAAAACGTTGTTTAGGGCCTCAAAACGACCTCGAAAATTTAGGACCCAAAAATCTAGAAAAAAAACTACCAAGATGAAAGTTGTATGTAAGCCATTTGGAATAGGTGTGTGGCCCCTGATATCCACTTGGATTAGTGGAAGTGGCTCACGTTGATGGAAAAATAGTCATTCTAAGAATCTGGAACTCATGATCCCAACCTTGGACCATTCAGCTACGACTTCTCCAATCAGAATTGCAGATCTGAGAAGATATATTAACATGTAGGAGGTCGTAGCTCATCGGGGTTGCAGAATTGAATGGTTTGATGATGAAGGAAATTCTCTATGATTTGAAGCACAACCAATTCATGCTTGAGCGATAATTTACATAAGTTAGAGCCCTATTCAGGGAGGCCTCGATGGTAACCATTCAGATGCACACTTTCCCATCCCTCGATAGTCTTCACCGGAAGCCTGAAGCCTTGGCTACTTTTCTTGCAATTCTGACTTGGAGGGGAGCTCCTTCACCTACTCTTCAAGACTCATCGAGAAATAATAGATTTGACATACATAATAGAACAACCAGATCAATAGATTTCCCTACTAGTGGCCACGATTGCTTGTCCAGACCTCAGGATAATGCCAACTCTACCAGGCTAGGATGTTGTCATCTTACATGTGCCTATTCTCCTCCCAACATGCAACTTCGAAGTTCCATTGGGTAGACAAATTTCACCTTCAGGCTAGTCCTAGTAGTTGACTTTTTGTTCAATTTATGTTATAATTTCATAGTTTAGGTCTTCAATAGTGCAATAGTTATGTTATTGTCATATTTTCTTAGAGACAATAGATCTTGTAAACTCAAACTATTATATTTTTGGAACCCATGAAAAATATCATAGATTTGCATTAATATGGAGCTGGGGTGGTTTCCTATCATGACAACCCATCCACCAACAAAATTTTCAAACAGACTTAATATTTTCTAAAAGATACTATAATATCTGCTAACTTAAAAAAAAAACTTTTACACATGTATCAATATTTTACTTTTATACCACCAATTATATGTCATTAAACATGAATCCCACTTATCAATATGCTTATGATATATTCTATATACTTATCCCAGTAAAAACACCTTATTGCTATTTTCATCTCACCCCACTTTATACCCACTGTACTTATCATTCATTATATATAACGCATTCTATATTGTACTTGTGTTCTAGCTTATTTTATTTTTATCTCTCATATGAATCAATGCCTTTGTTGTTAATTACCTTTATAATATTAATTTACAACTAGCATCATCATTTAGGATTTACATAAGACATATATATTTTTTTATATAATAAATTTCAATTTAGTTTAAGAAATATTGTTATTTTCATTTTTTCATTATTTAAATTTTTGATATATATTGTAATTTTAAAATACAACATTTTATTGTTTTTCTTATAATTTTGATAGAATTAAACATTTTCATAAAAAATTGTCCCATGAACTTAAACATTTCCATAAAAAAAAATTATATGTCAATATAGAAATTTTATTATATTCACATGAACACACAATGTCATCATTTCAAAGCTTACTACTTTAGTACCCATTGCCCTTTATAACCCTATAAAATTTTATAAATAAAAATGATCAACTAAGTTTGTATATAGCATTGTGTTCAAGGCTTACTACTTTAGTACCCATTGTCATTTATAACCCTATAAAATTTCATAAATAAAAATGATCAACTAAGTTTGTATGTAGTATTGTGTGTGCCTAAATATATAAGTTATATTATATTTTTATAAAAGTACACAATTTTTTTCTAAATAAATAATTTTACAAATCTTCCATTAATAAACAAATTATTACAATTTTTCTAAAAATAAAAATTATATATATTTTGAAAGTTTAATAAATTTCCTACATTTTAATTTTTATACAATTTTAATTGTTTAAAAATACTTTTAATTATTTGTGAAAATGAGATTTGATCTTTAAATTATTGCACTCTATAATGCAAACTTTTAATATTTTTCAATGAGTATTGTACTTTACGTTCTGCCGATAAAGAAAGCGGGACAGACCGACTCATGGTTCCTTTACCTTTTTCATATTTCCACGGATTTTATACATAAGGCAACCGTGAAACGCCAACTCTTCCATCATTCCAAAAAGAACGTGGGACACCCCGGATGGTAATTAATTTTGCTCTTCGACGCTTTTCGTCGCTTTTGACATGTACTATGTTTACAATGTAGTGTAAACATCATTTAGATTTTTATTTTAGTTTTTGAATAATTTTTTCAAAATGTGTATAAAAATTTAAAATAAAGAATGAAATGGTAAATATAAATTGTTATTGAAAAATTTACAATCTTAATATAAAAATTTTAAATCTATATTTATAATTAAAATATAAATTCGTATAATAAAAAATTGTATTCCAATAATTTTTTATAATTAGATTCTATAATGATTACCAAAATATATTATAAATCATAATAGTTTCAAACTCTTCGGAACTTGATAATAGTAAAGAGTGTTGAAAACGGTGACAACAAACTCACCCGTGAATAGAAATTTAGATCCTATAAACCGGGTTGGTTGTAATCAATCCGTCTAAATTAGAATATGGATTTTTTCTATATAATTGTATGCCCGTAGAGGCTCAGAGTGTGACTGAGAAGTGTGAGGATTGAGATCCGTCTGTAATTTCCATTGGCTGAATAATAAGATGAACGATACCTATGCTTGGTGGACGTAGCCCAACTTTTGGGTGAACCACGTAAATTGCCGTGTCTTTGTTGCTTGCATTTGTATTGTTTGTCTTATTGGTAATTGTGTTTTCCGCATTAACAATTACAACAAGTGGTATCAGAGCCGAGGAGTTCAGGAACTGAAGAGCTGAGGAGGGTGCAGACCGGAAGAAATCGCTGTTGAATTCGTTTTCTGGCACCAGCGCTCGGCAAAGACTAGCACAGGGGCGTTGGCGCTGAACAGCAGATTAAGGGGGCGCGCCAGCGCTTGAGACAAGGCATAAGAACGCGCTATTAAAGAAAAACGCGGATTTTTTAAAAGGGAGCGTCGGAAGGAGAGCCAGCGCTCACCTTACCAGCATCTGGGAGCGCCAGCCTCTCATTGCCTTACGCGAATGTTCAAATTTATTGGGCAGCGCACCCCTCACTCCTCCAAAGGAGCGCTGAAGAGATAAGGAGCGCTCCCCCTTTATAAAATATTCCTTTGAAATTTTGTTTTCAAAATATATACGTTTACCTTTTTTGGACAAGTATTAAAGATTTTATACTTGTATTAAAGTCTTTTGGTATAAAAGAAAGGTTTTATTATATTTGAAAATATAATATGAAATGATGGAGGATGAAGGGTGGAGTGGATTTTTTTATTAAATCTATGGAGGAATAAGGTGGAGTGATTTCCTTATTAAATTTTTTTTTTAAGGTGAATGTAATTTTTCCACATATTTTTTAAAAGGGGGCCTTGGATATTACAAACAGTGGTGTCTGTTTTTCTTTTATGTTTCCTCTAATGAAAAAGATGCAGAGTGCTAAGTTCGAAATTGAAAAATT
>ML777871.1:266262-279663 GCA_009831015.1 Picea engelmannii
AGACAGAAAGAGTGAATCAAATATTAGAGGATATGTTAAGGATGCATGTAATGCATCAACCCAGGAAATGGGAAGACTACCTGCCATTGGTAGAATTCACCTACAACAACGGCTACCAAGCATCCTTAAAGATGAGTCCCTTCAAGGTCCTCTATGGTAGACTGTGTAATACCCCAGTCAGCTGGAGTAATCCTGTAAATAGGATTTCTTTTGGACCTGACATGTTGAAAGAAAAGGAACAACAAGTAGCTCAGATAAAACAAAATCTGAAGATCGCCCAGAACCGACAGAAAAGTTATGCTGACCAAAAGAGGACTCCAAGAGAGTTCAAAATGGGAGACCATGTATATCCTCGAATTAAGCCCAGAAGGAGTTCCCTCAAAATGGGATCTTGTGCCAAGTTGGCACCCCGGTATTGTGGACCCTTTGAGGTTCTAGATAGAGTGGGACCTATAGCCTATCGGCTAGCACTTCCCCCCACAGTAAAAGCACATAATGTTTTCCATGTTTCATTATTGAAGAAATATGTACATGATGCTAATCATATAATTGACTGGTCTGTGATCCAGGTAGAACTGGAGGGAGAATTTCTACCAGAACCCCAATGCATACTAGACAGAAAGGAAACCTCGCTCCAGAACAGAACCATTGCACAGGTCAAGGTGCAGTGGAAACATTTTGGCCCAGATGAGGCTACATGGGAAATGGATAATGCCATGAGATAGGCATATCCGATTTTGTTTACTTCTATACATGCAATTCATGTTAGTAGATAAGAACATCGGGGACGATGTTCCTTTTAAGGGGGAGGGAATTGTAACACCCTGTTTCCCCCAGTTTGTAAAAATAATGGGACTGGCCAAGAACTATCGCAAACTCATAAATGTGAATATGTGATGTAAATGGACCTTGAGTAAAAGGTCAATAAATGTGAATAACATTATGAATCTATTGCAGGACTGCTGAGAGGGGATGTGCAGAAAAGAGACCTCGATGGTGGTGGAAGGCACCTGGAAAGGTGGCGTTAACTTCCATCGAGAATTAATACCGTATTTGGACTCCACTGGCTCGGAGAACCAAAAGCAGCTCGTTGGCCCCGAATTAAATGTCTCGCAGGCTGGTAGGTGGATGGTTTAATGAGGGATGGGAGGTGAACCTCCCATCCATAGAGCCGTCAGATCGGATCAGCGCGAGGGTAATCACGCCACACGCAACCTCGCAAGAGGATAAGGCGTGGGGTAGAAGCGATTGGGGGGAAGACGCGAGGGGAGAACTCTGGCAATATGCAGAGTGAGTGATAGCAGAGAGGAAGGATTGCAACCTTCGCTCCTGGTCACTGGAAAACAGAGACGCAGTCTCACAACATTGTGGTCTCAGCTCGGGGGTGGCTAGTGGTAAATCCGCTGAGAGTCGCTAAGCCTACGGTTGGGTGGAAACGGGCACCCCTCTCAGCAGTTGCTTGACCCCTGGTGTTATTTCTGATAAGTGTTTTTCCTCTGGCATCTTGAAAAATATGTATATGTGCTTATTCTAATAATTATGCTCTTAGGCTGTGAAACTGTGAATGATTTCATTATAAGAATAACTGTATGGTGTTTTGATCAGTACTAGTAATTGTATATTTATATGGAAAGACTACGTATGGTTTATGTACTCATGAATTCGTTATTTGTGTGCATACTGACCCAATTCAGACTTCACGCCTGGTTCTCGGGAGGACGGCATCCTTATATACCTCAGGTAGCACCCTGAGTAATTCTCCCCATAGAAATACCTTCCTTGAAAGCCCCTCAAGAACTGGGAAAGCGGCTGTGAAGGCATAAGGACTTATTAACCCTGCATAAGGAGGAACGATCCTCTTGAAAACCGAGATGACAGCATAAGGATGAAGTAACAAATCGACGGATGAGATCCCGTCGGGAGATCTATGGTCACTCACGACCGTCAGATCAGAGGAAGGAGCTGGAAAGTTAAGTACCTTAACCTTATAGGTATGAGTCGATGGACGAGATTCCGTCGGGAAATTTGCGGATACACCCAACCGTTGGATTGGTAGGAGAAGGTAAGGTGTTAAGATGCCTTACCCCTTTGTTTTTTGTATCTTCGTGGGCAATGAGGAATTTGGGATCGTAGATCTCCAAGGTCCATGAGATTATTTGGACCGTGGATCTTTTCCTCGTCCAAGGAGTCGTGGAAGAATGCTTGGGTAGGAACTGATCTAGGCCGTCAGATCTCGGCTGGAAAAACCCGACAGCCGTTGGATCTATCCGGAGTTACCCGAGGGTTAAAAACCCCCGTGAATCGGGATTCCTGTTGACAAGAGTTCAGGATTTTCCATGATGAAAACCCCGGGACGGAACTAAGCCGTCCGATTGATGGAGGCCACGTGTTGTAAGATCTCCCATTTTGGGAAATCGGGAATCACGGAATTGGGATTCCTGTTGACAAGGGTTCAGGATTTTCCTGGGTGGAAACCCCATAGCAGTTGTGGACCGTCCGATTTAAGGAGGTGACGTGTCATAAGATCTCCCATTTCGGGAAATCGGGAATTGTGGAATCGGGATTCCTGTTGACAAGGGTTCGGGATTTTCCTGGGTGGAAACCCCGGAGAAGTTGTGGACCGTCCGATTTGAGGATCTGATGTGTCGAGAGATTACCCATTTTGGGAAAATAGGGATCGGGGATTCGGGAGTTCTGCTGACAGAAACTCAGGCTCTTGCCTTGACAAATCTCGATCCATAATGTCGAGAAAATAACATGTAGCTAAATCTCGATGGACGGACAAGATTCCTTCGGGAAATCTCAGGGTCCGTAATGACCGTCCGATGTGAGGAAGAGATGTCAGTTTTATGCTGGGGCGCGAACGCGCATTAGGGTAAGTAGTGAGCAGATCTAGATGTCCAGAGTCCACCCGCCCAGATCTACTGCTGAGGATGCATTCCAGAGCCCCCTTGCCATTCTGCTTTTGATGGGGGGGGGGGTCTGGAATTGGACACACAACTCTCGAACGGTCAAGATTAATTCATCATGATCAATGGCTCTCAGGTGGATTCCAGACCCCCCTTGCCATTCTTCCTTTAAGGGGGGGGGTCCGGAATAGTGTGGCGTGTGAAGTGGGGCCCCTCCTATCATGTAAACACCGTGTCGCATTTCCCTCTCTTCCACTTGTGTTCCACTTAACCGCGCAACGATGTCGTTTCTCATTGGTTGTTCTCTGGCCCTGTTGGGATTTGTTCATATTAGCCATTTGCTGACCCTATAGGGATTCGTCCCCATTGGCCGATCGCTAGCCCTGTCGAGATTCGGCGGTTGCCAAGTCAAATGACTCGACCTCACTGTAGTGCCGAAGCGCGAAATATGAAAGAGGTACTGCACTTATTTGGACTGTGATCATGACCTGCAACCACATGGGAGTGGGGAGAGAGAAAGAGCCAGCTTACGTTGGTCCTCCATGGATGTTTTAGGGTTTCTAATTCGGCAGAAGACCAGAAAAATCTGATTTAGGTAGTGGGTATGTGACAGTCATATATTCTTAAAGTCACTATATATATATTCTTAAAGTCACATTTTATTTATTTATTGGGATGGTCCCTTCATTTAGGAGATAAGTGTTAACATACCACTTGAATGAGCAAATGGTAAATGGAATAATGATGTGAGAGAAGACAATTCAAGAGGGGTGAGGAAATTGGAGATATGCAAAATTGAAGTGGAAATTTAAGATAGACTTGGTGACGGGATGAGGAAGTTGAACAGGAGGAAAATGCAACACTAGTTTTGGTAGAGGATGAAGATTTGCATGCATAGATGAACTAGTCATGTCCCTTGATGCTCTACCACTAACCTCATGTAGTATAATGTCTGTATTACCTGAAACTTGCAAGTTAGAGCATTGTACTAAATTATGGAGATTATTTATTTGTAATTATATTTCTAATGAATTTGTATGTAGTGCATGTATATGATTGTTAATAAACTAACATACATGTTAGAGTCCAATTCATAAAAAAAAGACTCATTCATTTCTAGTACCATTTTTATTCATTTATAGTATCTACTGGCATGAAAGACTGAGGAAAAATAGATTAATCACACTTACTTAGTGGAAATTTTTTTTATGGACCATAATGGCTCATAAAAATAGGATCACTACTAATGACATATAACAAAGATGAACATTGAAAAACAAGTTCAAACATATAGTATCCATAATACCTTTGATATGTCCAAAATTGACAAAGATGGAGTAGACTATTACTAATCCTCTAGAAATAGCATGAATAAGACTATTATCGAGAATTATATAGTGATCCTCCCCCCATATTAGATGTGAGACATTGTCGTAGAAAATGTTTTGCATGAAACCTATCATTACAGATAGTTTTGTCTCTCAAAAAATTGCATTACATCTCAAGTAGGTATGTATATTCTTAGGCCTCCATAGTTTTGGTTTGTATATTCATAATGATACTATGAGCACTCAAGGAAAACCTCAAGATATGTTCTAAGATATTGGTGTTGGGTTCATCTATTGTCTTAAAAACCACCATGCACACCTTCTTTTTACCCATTTCTTTCCTCCATTTTTGGCATTTTTGTACCCATTTCCACTAACCTCGGGATTAATAAAGGATTGAAGAGGTAATTGTTAGTTTGTTTATATTTTCTATTTAATAAGCAAACATATCAAAATTTTGAGTTTTTATTAGTCTTATTACCAAAAATGGTATTTTATAGTAATCACTACGAGGTTAGCATACTTGCAGGCCAAGTCAAAGAAAATGGACACATGGGTTTTTCTCCCAGCCTTTACACCACAAATTGTGTCCACTTGATGCACAAGAAACAATCTAGAAACTCGCCAATCAACGCGTGGTCAACTCACACCCTCCACAAGGAAAAGAATAATAGCATGACATAAACTCGATCTTCTTGGAATTTTTGGGAGAAAATCACTCACCTAGAGCTTGACCTAGCAATGATAGGAGGTCGATAGGGTCTATCATCATTTTATAGAGGGTTTTCAGGCTCATGAGTTAGGTTTTATTATGTATAAATATGTTTCAGGATAAGAGAGAATACTATTGGGAATTGGGATATTATGAGGAAGATTTTACATTAAAAGTATCAAGCTTATTGCAGACCAAGAGATTATAAGGAAGATATTTTTCAAGATGGCTCAACAGGAATATGAGAACCTAGAGGACTACCTGGAGATATTTTTGTATAATTTACAATAATCAAAACATAGTTATTTAAATTTGGAAGTTATTTGTACTATATTTCTAAATGGAATTTGTGATGAATTCATTGATATTGTTAATGTCATGGGTTCAGGAGACATTTCAACTTTACCTTTTGAAAAAAATATTGAAATGTGCAAGAAACACTCTAGGGGCAGAGCTGAGGCTGGGAAAGGATTGAGAGATGCTCTTTCGAAAGTCACCAAATCATCCACATGGAGTATTACTAGGGCAAAACAAGGAAATTGTTTGGGGAATTTTAAAATAGATATTTTGAGTACATTAGGATCTTATATTGATACATTGAAGGCTAAGAAGAAATAAGAAGAACAACATTAAGCTTTAGCAATTATTTTCCATCGATGCAAGAAAAAGAATCCTCCTAGAGAATGTCCACTAGATATTCAATTTTGTGCTATTTGTGAAGATAACCATTCAACGGAGGATTGTCCATTACTACTATGACTCAAATCAATTTGCAAAGGTGAAATCATAGTAACAACATTTATTTATTATGTTGCACCAAGAAGACCATGGAAGCCACACACACCAAGTATGGCTCAAGATCCCACTCAACAATTTCCTTCATATTCTAATCCTAATGTTGTGCAAAAAACATGGAATACCCCTTTTCCTTGGCAGGCATGGCCCCCTCAATAGGATCAAAATCAACCTTTTCAACAAGGTTGGAGATGATCTTGTTACGAAAACATCCTCCCTGCAATCCCAAAACATCATATTATCCATATCAACAATCTTATTTTCAACAACAATCCTATCCTTTTCAACAATACCCATACCCGCAACAACAAATTCCAACCATTCAATATCCACAACTAACTCAACAACCATATTCCATGCCTCCTCCACCATAAATCAATCAACCACCATAGCTACAACTACCTTCTAACCAACCACCACCCATACCAACTCAATTTCCATCACAACAGTAGCTAATACTAATAATAGAGTGGAAAGACCTGCTTATAATGTTGAAGAAGGAACATTTCCTACTTATGGAATTGTTTATGTCCAAGATATCCACTTAAGTTCTGGTAAAACACTTCATAAAGAACCCCTTGTAGTTGTAGAAGAAAAAGAATAATAAACTCCTAAAAAACCTGACATTATTTCACACAAGCGAGTTGAAATTTGGAAGGAACAATCACAATTAACCAAAATGCCTCATTTTCCATAGAGGTTAAATTTGGAAAAACCTATAACTCCTTCTAAGGATGATTTATTAAATGAACTAAAGAACATCTGTGATAATATTACCTTATTGGAGGATATAAAAAACATACCCATTTATACAAGAACAATTAGGGAACTATGCCTTTAGAAATCAGGGAGAAAGAAGAAGAATCCAACAATAGTGCAAGTTTTTGGAAAACTAGCTAGCCTAATGTCAACAAATATCACAACAGAGAAATATGTTGATCCAGGGGTACCAATTGTTACCATCTCAATAAAAAATATTTCTATACCAAATACCTTAATTGAATTAGGTATAACCATTAATGTGATGACCATGGAAACAATGCAAAAACTGAATATTTGTAATCTTCGATCTACACATACAATATTGGAAATGGTAGATAGATCTCGAGTAAAACCAGAGGGTAGAGTAGATGATGTCATTATATCCTTAGATTAATGGGACTATCATGTAGACTTTGTACTTTTTGAACCAAAATATTGTTAAAATTTTTGTATGCTCGTTTAACCATAGACAATGTCACATCATTGTCACCCAACCATAGGCACAAGGCCACCCCCAAGCATCCTAACCTTTAGTTAGAATAATTCTGGAAATCCTACTTCATAACCAATAGAATAAACCCTAGCTGCTAACTGCAGCAACAACTCAAGATGAGTAGATTGTTCCTTCTCCAAGGGTAGCGCACAAAAGAGAGACTCTCCATATCCATAGAACAAGTACCATACACAATTGTAGCAGTTGTAGTTGCACTAATCTCTCAAAATTGCACCATAAGAATATCACCAAGAGTATCACCCAATAATATCACAAAGAGTTTCACCAAGAACCACCAAGAGAATCACCAAGATAGTGCTATAGAGAGACCAAGAACCAAGAGATGACCATACGCCCTTAGTTCTCCTTCCAACTGTAACTACAACTATCCACAAGATTTGCACACTTTTTGGCTCTCCAAATGAGCTAAAACGTCCTATATTTGTATTAATATGTCCAGTGACTTTTTTGGCTGTGTCGACTTGACTTTCTGGTAATTATATTTTTTGTTTATCTTTTTCCTGTGGAGCCGACTTGTATTTCTAGAGGATAATAATCTAATATTATTATTCTACTAGGCCATATTTTCTTCTAGGGTTTCCACACCTATGTTTAATGTTTTTATTGCTTCCAGAATATTATATTCTAAGTCAAAGGTTACATGTGGAGGTTAATACCTCGTGTAGCTACCAAAGAATCAAAAAATATAACTTAGGTGGACACCCTCTTATGCTTGGAAGACCTTGGATAGTGACAACTGATTCTCTTATTAGATTTAGATCAGGAAATATGATTTTTTCAAGAGGGAATGAAAGCAAACAAGTAACTCTTTACCCACCTGCTAGATCTATTACTTAACTTGAACAAATGTCATGGCTTGAAGAAACAGATTGTCAGAAAGAAAATATTCATTCTTTTTGTAGTATTAATCAAGATATAAATTTTAGGGAAGAGAATGATGAGAATGTACTTAATCACCTTATTTCCAATCGAGATATCATGTAGAGCAACTTGAATCTTTACAAAAAATCTCCACTAATAATCTTTTGGAACAAAGTTCTTAGGAAAATTGTAAAATAGAATCTTTACAATCTTCATTTGAAACTATATATCATGTAAACAAAATATCAGATTCACACAGTAAAACCATTGAAATTTCTCTATGGAAATGCTTTAACATCAATTCTAATTTGGAAAACTCCCAAGAAGAAAGGATAATTAAGTTATTGCAGAAATATTCTAAGGCATTCTCTTGGGATTACACATATATGCAAGGTATCCACCTAGATACTTTCACACATCACATCTACATAGAAGAGAATTTCAAACCTATTAGACAATCACAAAGAAGAATGGATCCTATGTTAAAAGAGATAGTGAAAGAAGAACTTCAAAAACTGCTAAAAGTAGACTTTATCTATCTTATCTCTGATAGCCAATGGGTTTTCTCCCTTGGTTGTAGTACCCAAAAAGGGTGTAAAATGGCGATTATGTGTGGATTATCGAGAACTAAAAAAAGAAAGTCTGAAAGATCATTTTCCTCTACCATTCATCAACCAAGTCCTAGACACATTGACATGAAAGAAACACTTTTCTTTCCTCGATGGTTTTAGTCACTACAATCATATTAACATATCCTTGGAGGACGAATATAAGACAACATTCACCTGTTCCTAAGGGACATATGCTTATAAACTCCTACCCTTTGGGTTAGGTAATGCACCAACCACCTTTCAAAGGGCAGTCTTGGCCATTTTTTTCTGATTTAATACATGAATGTGTAAACGTGTACATGAATGAATTTTAAGTGTATGGAGATGATTTTGAAAATGCTTTAAATAATATGGAAATTTTTCTAATAAGATTCCTGGAAACGAATCTAGCACTTAGTGATGCAAATTGAAGAAATTGTGCTTGGACATCATGTGTCTCCCCCAAGACTTAAAAGGAAGATCGAACCAAGATAGAGATCATTCTCAAATTGCCAATTCCATCAAATCAAAGAGATGTTAGAATTTTTCTATGATATGCATGCTATTATTGTAGATTCATAGAAAGTTTTAGTAAAATAGCTTTGCCTATGTTTAAATTACTCGTGAAAGATGCAAAATTTTGCTGGGATACTAACTGGCAATCTACTTTCCAAACTTTGAAAGATAAATTTTGTCAACAAAAATATTGAAGGGTCCAGACTAGAGCTTACCATTTGACATCTCGGAATATGCATCTAATACAACCATTGGAGCAGTATTAGGTCAAAAGGGAGACCTTCTAACCTATGATATCTACTTTTTCAGCAAAAACTTAATTCTATTTGAGCTCAATTATAATGTGACTGAAAAGGAAATGTTGGTAGTTGTCCATGCTATGAATAAATTCTAGAATTATATTACTCAATACGAAGTCTTTTTCCATACTGACCATTCTTCCATTAGATACTTAATGAATAAACATATTCCAAATGGTAGAATAACAAGATGGTTGTTATTGTTGCAGGAATTCAATATTACTATCATAGACCGACCTGGAAAGGAAATACAAGTGGCAGACTTTCTTTCGTGCCTTAATAATCCCAGTGAGCTTGTTCTAGTAACAAATTCTTTTCCAAATCAAAATTTATTTTATATATATAGTAAATCCCCATTGTTTGTTGTTAGGGACTTAACCCCTCACATAGATAGAATAATATATTTTCCATGTAATAAAGGTTGACATTAGTTAATAAGGCATAACTATATTTTCCATGTAATAAAGGTCGACATTAGTTAGTAAGGCCTATTTAATAATTGTGGACAAGTCAATGTAATAAGACCTAATAGAAGCTTCTGCTTCTAAAAAGATCTTCCTCTAGAATGTTATTTAGAAGATATAATTAGTAGAAATAAGAGGAGGAGGCATGGGAAAGCTTGTCTTGAGAATAATTGTAATAGATATATGCTCTGTTGGAGGTTTCCCCCTCAAAGAGGAAAGTGAACATTGATTTCTTTGAATAAAGGTATTATTTTTGGTATTGCTCTTCTCAATATTTTGTTATTCCATTGATATCTGTAGAATATTCATGTTTCTTCATATTGTATTATATTCGGTACTTTATAAGTGGTATCAGAGAACTTTCCTTGGAAGGAATTGTGGGCAATTTTTTTTTTCCAAGGTAGAGACATGTACTGTCAGCGTCTTTAAAGAAAAGATATATGTCGTTCAATGGATAAAACTGCAGTGGATAAGACTAGACGCATGCAATACAAACAAATTCACAGGGTTGCTTAGAAACAAAAAGTTTCACCCTTGTTGGAAACCTCTATAACCCATGTTGGTACCCCTTGAGTAATAATGCATTAAAGTAATCTTTACACGACCATCACTCCCACATACTAAAAGGTATATAGGGAGTCCTCTAGATCTACTGAAACCAACCCTAGATCTACCGATTGGTCGTTTGAATGTTGTAGTTCCACCAAGAACAAAACTCAGGAAGATACTCTCTAGTACCTGGGTAATTGGGTAATAAAACTAAGGGTACGGTCGAGCCTCCTTAGTTGGTGCCTTGAAATATTGGGCCAATTATTATTGTTCAAACCTACACATATATCAAAGACCTATAGTAAATGGAAAACCCTTGTCCATAGGCACCCTGCAAACCCTAACCAAGGGGAACATCCCGACAAGGAACATAAAGGATATTTTGGTCACCCAACCTTGCCTCCTGCATTCTGGTTACGAAATTCCTACACATTTTTTTTTTGTTAAGAATTTGGGCATTTCAACACTCTATTATTATTCAGGTCGGAGTATACTTTGCAGTAGTTTAAAAAAAAAATCTAGATCCTTCCTGCACCCTTATTTGAGATATTTCTCATTGGATTCCTCTTTTCTTCCTAATCACTATGATACCTATCATTTTTAACCTTTTTTACCCATGGAACCATACCCTTCCCGACACCTTTATTTCCCACTCATCCCATTAGTTTTATCTCATTTCCCTGATCATAGTGGTATATATCACTTATTTGGTTTTTTGTTCGTGGTCCTACCCCTCTTTCCCTTGTGGCTCCCACCTACCAAGAAGAAACCAATCGTAAATTGAATACTAACCTTAAGTCTCTTTAGGCCTGAGTGAATAAAGACATTCCTACCATTCATACCAAAATGGACTACATGCTAGAATAACTAGGTATCCAAATTATTGAATTCAATTTCACTCTCCAACCATTCATGAAGAAATTATAGGGTCCTTCCTCCTCCAACCCACCTCTCTATACCAAAGATGTTGACTCCAACCTACCTCTGCACTCTCATTCCAACTCCCTACATTATGATCCCCATCTTATTAGAGTTGAGGTGAACAAATTTGATGGCTCAGATCCAGCAACTTGGGTCACTCAAATGGAACACTATTTCTCACTACATGGCATTACTGATGAGTTGATCAAGATTCACTACGAAATTTTCTATTTGGATCCGAAATGATGGTAATAGTGGCAATGTCATATAAATTCACGTCAACGGTATGTTTCTTGGTCACAATTTGTTACTGAGCTATATGAACACTTTGACATGGACACTCACCATTTAGGATGTCTGGCCAAGTTGAAACTGTCTCGAACAATGGAAGATTTTATTGTTTCCTTTGAGCACTTGGATTTTTGAACGAAGGGCATGATAGATGATTTTTTTTAGGGAATGTTTTATAAGCGGCCTCAAGGATGAAATCCAAGATTAGGTTATAATGGCTCACCCCCAGACTTGGTTGGAAGCAACTAAACATGCCAAGGAAGCACGATAGGTCATATTGGCCCAGAGTAGAAAACCAAATTTCATTATTTACCCTAAACCCACCACCCCTTCCCCTCATGACACTCCTATGAAGGTCCAAAAATTAACACAGGATGAAATTCATGAATGCCAACTCAAGGGTCTCTGCTATAATTGTGATGAGAAATAATTTCTAGGGAACAAGTGTAAAGAACATAAAACTTTTATGGCCATTTCAGAGGATGTTTCTGATGAATATGTTGAAGTCTCTCTTGAATTCGAGCTACCCTAAATAGATAATATTTCACCGCCCTATGTTGCTCTTGAATTTGAACCATTGATTTCGCTGAATGCTCTCACTAGTTTTTCTACTCCCCAAACCCTCAAATTGATTGATTACATTAAGCACTGGAAATTCATCATCCTAGTTGACAGTGGCAACACTCATAATTTCATTCATCCCTGCCTTTCTCAAGAAGTCAATTTTTATATATTTTTTGTCAACAATTTTCAAGTCATCGTTGCCAGTGGTGGTTCCTTGAAATGTGAGTGGAATTGTGAAAATGTGTACCTGCAAATTGGTCAGTATAACCTGAAATATCACATGTTTTATATTGACATGGGTGGATGCGACATTGTGCTTGGTGTTCAATGGTTACACACTCTTGGTCCCATAACCATGGATTTTAAGGATTTAACCATGCAATTCCAACATAAAGGACAATAGTATAAATTCCAAGGCATTATAATAGGGTTCCTAAATATCATCAATTCCCACCACATGGAAAATTTACTAAAAAAAGGTCATTCTGGCATCATTTCCCAACTCTATTCCATTCAAGTAGTTGATACACCCCTATTACATCCTGACCTTCAAGATATTCTATCTCGCCATCCCACTATTTTCCAAATTTCTGAGGGCCTTCCCCCCTCCCACAGAGACCATGACCATTCAATTCCTTTAATCCCAGGCAGTCTTCTGCTCAATGTTTCCCCTTATCGCCATCCCTTTACTCAAAAAAATGAAATTGAGAAAATTGTCCAAGAATGGTTAGACATAGGTGTTGTCCATCTTGGTACCAACTCCTATTCTTCCCTTGTTGTCATGGACCTAAAGAAGGAAGGAACTTGGCGCATGTGTCCTGATTTTCATGCCCTTAACAAACCTACCATCAAGGAAACAAATTTCATTCCCGTCATAGATGACCTTCTGTATTAACTGAGTGGGGCTCAATACTTTACCAAACTTGACATCCATTCGGGATACCACCATATATGTATGAAAGAGGAAGACATACCCAATATTTCATTTCACACTCATGAGGGCCGCTATGAGTTCTTGGTCATGCCCTTTGGTCTCGGTAATTCCCCCTCCACTTTTTAAAGTCTCATGAATCATGTCTTTCATCCTTTCCTATGTCATTTTGTGTTAGTTTTCTTTGATGATATTCTTGTTGGATCATCTTGTCATTGATGCTAATGGTTTGATTGATTGATGTCAAAGGATTGATTGATTGATTGATGATTGATGTAATATAATATGTATTGTCATTGATGAGAATGCATAGATGAAGATGGATCAATGAGTTGTCATTGATACATGATGAAGATGGATCGATGTGGTTTCATTGGTATATGATGCATTGTTGG
>ML777871.1:286612-297641 GCA_009831015.1 Picea engelmannii
GATTGATGCTATGCGATTCATTTCGTTGGCTTCAATCCCATTTCTTCACCCCTGTGAGCATCACCCGATGCAATGAGTGCTAAGTGGACTATTCAAATCATGAGAATTATTGGTCAGTTGAGACTAATACTCATGAATATGGGGCATAGATTAATGACTTACACTACGCAGTTAATCCCAAAAATAATATCTAATATCTTGCACTGCGGAAGCCCCTATATAAGAGAAAATTTGTTTAAGAACAATCCTATGAAAGCAAATGCTTAGATTCCATACATGTTGAGGAATAAGAGAAGGTTGAAGTGGACTTATGGAGTGCCTATAATCAGGCTCAAAGACCCTTGGAAGGATACAACATTCATTATTCAAAATTTTATCAGATGTGAAGGAATATTTATCCTCATCTATCTCTATCACATCAGGTTACTAAGTAATTTGAAGGATGAGCATCCATTAAATATGCAATACTATTTACTGAACAACCTTACTAAAATGGCTAAGTCAATTCAAAGGAAAAGTAAGAATGTTGAGAGGACCCTTTATCATCATGGATTCATTAAACTGATTGCAAAATATGAGCTTTCAAAGAAAGGCATAGGGTGGTCAGATTTTTTGGCAAACAATGGCTTTGAACATGATGATAAAGTCATTGAAGAATGTACATCAAGAAATATCTCTCAAGAAACAATAGAGAAACAAGATCTTGTTGATCAAACAAAGAAAAAGAAAAATAAACTAGGAACACATTGAAACCAAAGCTAAAGACAATTTTGAAATTTTGCATAAGGGACATGCAAAAGTTCAATTATGGGGGAGATGTTGGGTTCATCTTTTGTTGTAAAAACCACCATGCACACCTTCTTTTTACCCATTTCATTCATCCATTTTGGAATTTTTGTACCAATTTCTACCAAGATCATGATTAATAAAGGATTAAAAAGGTAATTGTTAGTTTGTTTCTATTTTATATTTCATAAGAAAAAATATCAAAATTTTGGGTTTTTATCAGTCTTCTTACCAAAAATGTTATTTCCAGTAATCACTCCGAGGTTAACATAATTGTAGGCCAAGTCAGAGAATATGGACACATGGGTTTTACTCCCATCCTTCACACACCATGGATCGCGTCCTCTTGATGCATAAGAAACAATCCACCAACTCACCATTCAACGCATGGTCAATGCATGCCCTCCACAAGCAAAAGAATAAAATGACAAAAATTCGATCTTCTCAAGATTTTTGTGAGAAAATCCCTCAACTAGAGCTCGATCCAACAATGATAGGAGGTTGATAGGGTTTGTCATCATTTCAGGGAGGGTTTTCAGGCTCATTAATTATGTTTTATTATGTATACATATGCCAAACTATGAGGCATGTAGGGAGTCGAATTGGAGAACTTTTGAACCATTGTATAACTCAATTTATGCTTAGTATCAAGATATACTTTCCTCCATTTAATTTTCTTTATCTATGCATAAGCCAAAGCCTGGAGGGACCCCTTTCTATGGTGTGTGTCACAATTGTATATATATGTACACAAGTTTTGGTTTCTTCTCCATTTTTTGGTAAACATCTTAGATTGGTTTTCTTCTTTTTCATTTTGTTTTCTATTTAATAGTTCCTTCATTTTCAGTTTTAGATATACATGTTACAATAGTTTCTTTGTTGCAAATTACAATTAAGATGATTTTGAAACTTCTCACAATCCACAATTTTCATAAAAATAATAGAGTACTGTTGTAAAAAATTATAATTGTAATGACAACCTTCCTTTTACAACCTGTTTTCCCACCAATGTGACTATGACAAATTTGGGTTGGAGAAATTAAAATTATTTGGAATTCCTTTTCATTTAAATAGAATCCATTGCAACTCAATAAAACTCATATCTAGATAGAGTATTATTGTAGGGAGCTATCTCTTGATTGAGTATTGTGAATTTCACAATTATCAGAGTATCATTGTACAAAGATTTTCACTTTACAATCAACATTTCCACCATTGGTACTATGACAATTGAATATTATCACTTGAGAAGGCCAAATTCACCCTACAATCTGAATTCCAACCAAGGAGACTGTGGTAATTAAATTACAAGGATCTATCACTTCTTGAATAATTTGGTTTGTTTATTTTTAGATGTGTGCATATTCTTTTAAGTTCATAATCAAGATGAATTTTGTTATAGATATGTTTTCACTCCCTTGAAACAATTTCCCTTTGTGACATGAGTATCCACCATTGAGGCTGTGAACATTTGAAGAATTGTTTTTTTCTTTTTCTTTTGAAAGCTAGTTTGCAAAAGTGTTTTGTAGCATTGTGTGAACACATTCTTAATATATTTCATATTGATTTTATGACTAGTACCCTCACATATATTGAATGTGTGTCATAATATTACTAACCCTGGATTGATACTTTAATGCTATGATCTTTACCAGTTAGTGTGTTTACAATTGGTACACAATTACAACCTATGTTTGGTCAATGGATACAAAAAACTCATGTTTCAACACCTAGTTCAATAGCTCTTGATGAAACAAGGAGTACCAGATTAACTTGGGGAAGTGGTGATTTGGTGACAATTGGTTCCAAAGTGGCTTTGTTAATAATTTTATTAGGAACCATGGATCTTTGGGTACATCATATTCATGTATTTTCTATCCATGTGATCATTTTAATCCTACTTAAAGGTGTTTTTTTTTTCCATAGCTCTTGTCTAATATCCGATAAATTGAATCTTGGTTTTCGATTTCCTAGTGATGGACTTGGGAGAGAAGGAACATGTCAAGTGTCTATCTGGGATCATGTTGTCCTTGGTTTATTTTATATGCACAATGCAATTTCAGTAGCAATATTCCATTTCATCTAGAAAATGCAAGTTGATGCTTGGGGTGGTATAAGTGATCAGGGAGTGGTAACTCATATTATGGGAGGAAACTTTGCATAGAATTCCATTACGATTAATGGGTGGCTCCATGAATTTATATGGGCACAAGCCTCTCAAGTGATCCAATCTTAAGGTTGTTAATTATTTGTATATGATATTTTTTTTTTAGGTTCTCATTTTGTTTGGGCCTTTAATTTAATGTTCTTATTTAATGGCCATGGATACAAGAAATAAATCATTGGATTTATCATTTTTGCCATGAAAAATTGAAGGTTTATTTTTCTATCCAACCTAGATCCTTGAGCCTTGAGAAATGTACATGAATGTGTTGTAGGAGTAACTGATTACCTTCTGGGTTGAAATTTCCCAACATGGGCATTCTTCCTGGCAAGAATTATTGCGATAAGAAAGTTCAAGGAAATTCTATTTTGTTCCTTCCCATAAGGAATTATGTTTCATATAAAATGGAATAGAATTTAACTTGTCAGGAACAATGTTTGAGATATAATGGACAACCTTGGAGAAAAGAGAGAAATATTATTTTACAGTTGCTTAGAAGTTAGATGGATTGTTTTAACTTTTAGTTGCTTACAAGTCAAATAACTTGTTTCAACTTTTTGTTGCTTTTTGGATTGTTTTCATAGATTCGTTTAGTTCATACTTTGATTACCGATCAAACCATGATGCATAATAATCATGGCTATATGTTTGATCCATGAAAAAAAATTAGAAATTGGTTAAGGATGGACTTATGTTTGAGCCCAGAGGTTTGTAACTCAAAATCAATTGAATAGTGATAAAATATTTTTAAAATGTCTAGTGAAAAGAAAAAAAGAAAGTTTGGAATAACATGATATATATTAAAATAAAGAGAGTGAAATATAAGGCAATATTCACTAGGGTCAAAACTAAATATTCACAAAAATATGATTAATCAATTATGTCATAAACAAAGTACAATAAGGTCATTTTCTTAAGGGTCAAGTTACAGAGAACTACTACATCACCAACATGATGATAACATAGAAGAAAAACTTGATTGATAATTACACAATATATAAGGTTGTAAGAAGAGAATGTTAGCTTATAAACATATTCCAATAATAAATAGAAACAAAACAAAATTTATTTATATGTCTTTCAAACTTTTAGTGAAATCTATATGAAGATATGTTTTTACCTTTGTACATAGTAAAAGAGCTAACATATACAAAGATGTATATTCAAGGATGCACACCAACCACTATTGTTCTCTCTCAACAAATAGAAGCCTCACAAGTGCAAGCCTCACACTTTCCTTTGCATTCATTAGAATATGGAGATGGGTCTTCACTAAGAGAAACCTCTATCATAAGCATCTCAATAGTTCACTAAGAGAAACCTCTATCATAAGCATCTCAATAGTCTAGTTAAGAACTTTATAGTTAGTTGTGTTTGTATTTTGTAACATTAGTCACTATAAATCAATTTAATTGTTACTATCATATTGGGATGCTCCAAGGAATTATTAATGTGTGTAGTTGGAACTTCTACTTGGATGATGTTCATAAGGATGGTCCTTGCATATATTTATTTTTCACAATGGGTATGAAATTCACAAAATTCCTTCTCAAATGAATTGAATTCTCATGCAATTTGAATATAGCTAAAAGCAATGATGTTAGATTGCAAACCTCAAAGGAGGTTCTACCTTATGAAAGAATGTTTGCAAACAAAATTAAGAAGAAGAATAAGAAGAAGATACTTTTAGTTGCAATCTCATAGGGACGAAAATACATGGAATTTTATATGAAAAAAGACAACTAATGTAAAAGGGATGTGCAATGTTGTTACCCAAAATATGTAATAAAGCATGATAGTCAAAGACAAATGAAAGTTTATATGAAAACAAGTCAAACGATGCAAGAGGGATGTCTAATGTCAGTTTCAAAAAGATGCAATAAATCATGAGAGATTTATGATATGGACATATCTTCTTGTTTGCAACGTCATAAGAGCTATACAATATTGTTTTTTCTCTTCTCAAAATAAGAAACAACATACATTTAGAAGTAAATTTACCTTTAAAGGTTAGTTTTGCATTTCTAATATCCCTATGTTTTTTCTGCTACAACCATGATATCATACTCTATAATGATTAACCATTTTGTTTTTTCCATTGAAGTTGGCCATATCTATGTGATCAAACCCAACAAACACATATTTTGAAATTTTATTCCAACTCAAATTAAGAAGAACAACATAAATATGTCAAAATCAATATTTCAAGAAAAACCATTCTAAGGTGAGATGAGATAGTATCCCAAATTCTTATCCACTACTTGTGGTCCAATTCATCCATACTTGTGCATCCATTGTAACTAATAATTCAAATAAAATTATGCACGATGGAGTTGAAAGCAGTAAGTTTGAAGATTTTTTTATTCTAAATTGGCCAAGGTTGGGGCTCAAACATAATTCCATGTGTATTAGGAACCAAATAAAAATCACAAAATTTATTAAGTACAAGAATAGCAATATCAAAGAGAAAAAGACTAGAAAAAACTCCACATACTTTGTCATCATAGGAATTAATTCCCCAATATTGATATTATAAGATATATATATATGCTAGATGTACAAAATTCAATAAGATATATATATTAGATGTACAAAATTCAATAAATTATAGATTAATAAACATAAAGATATACAACTTTTTATCTCCTAAATTCTCCCCTTGAGTATCATTGGTCTTACAAAGGTTAAGAGACAAAGAGATTGGGCATGAATAATACCACTATTGCCTCAATATCCACCTATCTCGTTATTGTTGGGCAGCGGAAGAAAAACAAAGCATAATAACCAGAGCATAAACAAGAAAGATTTAAACACACATAAAACCAAGAACAACAATCACACAATTGACATAGTTATTTATGTGGAAACCCAATGCGGGAAAAAACCATGGGCAATGATAATCAATATTCTTATTATTCAAGGGAGAATTACAATAGCCAACCTAGGCATACAACCATCATCTCCTCTCATACACACAACACCTTAGTATTGCATCTTTCTCTCACACACTCACTACACATTGCACTCACACCTCTATGGGTATGCTTGCATATATAATATCTATCACTCAATTACATAAACTGATCATGAATAGATCACATAGTTACACGAACAATTTATAAATAGATTGCATGCATGCACATTAACATAGATGCATGCATGTGCATGTGACTACATGAGGAAATTCATTGGCATGTTTTCAACTGTTATAGATGATCCAAGTGGATATCGGTGGCCACCTACCTTTTCCAACTGGATCAAAACAATTTTCTAGCAATTTTGGTAATTTACTATTTTTAGCAGTTTTTCGGGTCCTGAAACTTCCAGAACCGTTTTGAGGCCCTAAACGACATTTTTGGGGAAAACGGGGAGTGACATGGAAGTTTGTTCAATGTTGCTAACACACAAGTTGTAGTCCTCGGATAGATATTTCTAACGAGGTATTGAGCGCGTCAAACAAAGATCGTATGAAAAAGTTACGACTCCGGGAAGTTGATGTACTAAATTACCCAAACGAGGCCCACATGACTTTTGGCGCTTCATCTCCTAGGGTTAGGTTTTTGGATGTCTAGGGTTTTTGAAATTCCTGTTTATTGTAAAAAGGCCTTCAGAGCCTCATTGTAACCATATTCTTGTGAATGAGCGCAACCGTCACATCTCTTCTCAGAGATGAGTCACCACCATTCCAACAAGCTTGTTTTCCGCTGCATTTTACAGTTTCAGCTTATTTCCTTATTGAATAGAAAACCGGTTTTACTGTATCTTTGTTATTTTGGGTTAAGCACCTATTAATAATCTGTAGTCATTTCGTTATGCTCATAAAATCTGGATTAGTGGTATCAGAGTGGTCTGCTCCTTTTCATTTTAACGCATGTCCCCAATGAGGTCAAAGTACAAAGAGTTGGGGCTTGAGCTTGTTTCTCTTGAGGAAAAAATATCTCGCACGCCCAAGCGACCTCTCATGGCAGGAGAAAAGAAATATGATGGGACAAGATATCCTTTCAAAATGTTGCTTGAGGAAGCCCTTATGCAACAAAGGAATGAGATGATGGATAGTTTCGCGCAAATCCTTTGGTGGATACCAACAGGCGACACATCTTCTTCGAGTGGAGGCACCCCCCTCTTCAAGGCACAAATAAACTTCAATGTTCCTATATTTGAAGTTAAGATAGACACAGATGTTGTAGGCAAGTGGTTGAATCTACTAGAAGAGTATTTTTCTATCCATAACTTTTAGAATAGAGAAAAGACTACTTTTGCGCTCCTCAAAGTCGTTCCCCATGTCAAAGATTGGTGGGAAACTTTCTGTGAGCAAAAGGAAACAGATGAACCCTCATTATTTATAGTCATGACCACCTGGGAGTCCTTTAGGGATGCTATTAAGAAACAATACTACCCTGTCGAAAGATATGACGACTTGTATACCAAATGGACCACACTGCGGCAAGAAAGAGACTAAGCAGTGTCAGATTTCACAAATATCTTCCAGACCTTGCGCACCAAGCTGGGTATCAAAGATTTAGAGCGACATATGGTGCTCAAGTATCACGCTGCTCTGCATAGATACATCCAGACCGAAATTGAATTTATGGACATCTCATCCTTGGGCACAACCTACAGATATGCTGTCCAAATCGAGCAGAAGCTCAAACAAAAGACATGGAAATTTGGGCGTGGGAACCCTTCACAACAAAATCCAGGAAAGGGCGTCCCCAACCCATAGAAAAAAGGACAGAGCAAAGATGGATAGTATCAGGAAAACCAATTCAAGCCGCAAGCAAAGAAGGACACCGAAAAGACAAAGAAAGATACCGGGAAGTGGTGCGACTTCCATAATATCCCTTGGCATAACATTGTTGACTACCACTCAAAGCAATCACTGGTGGCCGAAGTGAAAGCCTCTGAATCAGATGCGGGTTCTGACTCTAAGTTAGAACCAGAAAGGGTAACACAAATCATTAACGCGGAACCCAGTGCCACCATTTTGTTGGCATCCCCACACGATTTCGTTATTTGAACAAGAAATTACTTTTCTTGTAGCTTCCTTCACCTCAATCTTGTAAACATTATCATTTTGAGATTATTACTGGATTAGAAAAATGTTCATTAATTCCTTAAGTTTGTGTTTTCGTTTTGTTTTATGTTTGATTCATGACTGAAATCATGAATCAAACATGAAAACCTAGCATGGTATTATATTTTCTATACAAGGCTTTCTTTTTAAGGGTCATCATGCTTATATCCAATCTAAATCCAATACTTGAATGACTTATCTTTGGATGTTTTGGGTGTTGATATAATTGTTATATGGTTAGATGATTTGCATTTAAATTATGAGGAGTTTTTTTTTGATATATTTTAAACCCTTTGCAAACATGGTCGTGCTAGTAGTCATGGAAATTAATGCACAACTATTGTACTTTGTACTTAACTCACCTTGCTGGCATAATGCATTAACGAGATTTTCATTACGGGTATAGTTTTTCGACTATGCATGTTAGGTTTTCATTACCAACAATGGTAAAGCTTTACGATCAAACCCTCGATGTTCATGATATAATAACACATAGACTTCGTTATGGTTTTTTCCCTTTGATACATTCAAATCTATTCTGTTAGGATATTTAGACACTTAGGAGTTAGTTAAGATCTACTTGGTCTAATATGTCATTAGGTAAAAGTGTGTTTCTTTAGTATATATTAGTATGCATTTGTAGTTAGGAAATCCGACGGTCACGATATGTTCCCGGCATAGAGTGATCCGATGGTTCATACTCTCCTCGATCTTAACGACCATTGATCCGTGGATTAACAACCGATTGGTCCATGATCTCTATTTAAAGAGCATGGAGGGTCATTTTCCGATGATCGTTTGTGAGAAACTCTCTTGTAAAATCTCTCTGTAATCTTTTTCTTTGCATCAATAAACTGCTCCAAGTGGTCGTGTTGGCTGGGGCCGTGGATGTTTCCCCGTAGGGGTTTTACTATGTGAAAACATCGATGTGTTGATCTTTGATCAGGTTATGTGAGTGGTTACTGAAGGTGTTCATCCTCTGTTGGAATACCTGTGTTGTTGAACATGGTATTATAGCCTATTTGAAGACCCGCTCTTGTTGTAGATCGAGATTGTGAAGCTGATTTGCCTCGTCTCCATTTTATGGCATTTTAGTACATTTTTGGGATGAGAGGACTATTCCATTGTGTTCAAAGCACTCGTTTCATTCAGGAACACTTTTTTTTTCACTCGAAAAGGTTTCTGTTTGCCCAAGATACGACCATTACAGTCAGATCCGGAGGTATAAAGCCTGAATACACATTTTTAAATTTCTGCAAAGTTTTATTTTGATTTAATTTCGGTTTGTATTTTTTTATTTCCAGGTTGCTACTCTTTTAGATCTACGTATTCTCCTTGCCCCGTGCCCTAGAAAATCTTGGAAAATAAGAAACAGATAGGAAAAGGTGCATCTTCCGGGTAAGCTAACCAAGATCTAACCCTTGTTGTCATCGAGAAGCGAAATTATTTTCTTGTGTGAAAAGAGTTTTTTTTTAGCATGCTCTCCAAGGCCGTTTTCAACAACAACAACAACAACAACAACAACAACAACAACAACAACAACAACAACAACACCCTCAATCCTCCTTCTGAACATTACAATATGTTTTGCTAGACCATTTGGTTAAAACTTGCCTTATTAAGTAAGAGGTTTTGAGTTCAAGTCTCTGTTTTGTTACTTTTTTTTGAAAAAGTTCATGCTAAAAATTGTAAAGTTCATTTCACTTCAAGTATAAAAGTGAATCACTATAAGTAGCTTTGTATTTTACTTTAGAGTTATTTATTTTGCATGCAACTTTTCTGTTAGAAGGTAACTTCATTGTAAAAGTGATCCCCACTTCTCTTTATAAAAGTGGGTCACTTCATAAAGTAGCTTACACTATCACGTGGTTATTTGGTTACCGTTTATGGCTTTTTTTAAAAAGGGCATAACTCTCACATCGAAAGTCCATTTTCAGTGCCGTTTTTTTAAAAACCACATAACTTTTCGAGATCTTTCCATCCATATCATTAGTTTCAGTTTTTAAATCCTCATTATATGCATATTTAATATGTCTTCTACAAGTAATGTCTTGCTTACCAGCAACAACTACTTCCAATGGAAATCCCATATGGAAGATTTATTAAGAAGTAAAGGCCTGTACCAGATTACCTTGGGAAAGGAAAAAACACCCACTGATTATGATAAGAAATCAAAATGGGATAATAGGTATGACGAAGCACATGGACTAATCGGAATGTCCATCTCTCCTGATTTAAGGTACCACCTTCAAGGAATTGATGACCCCGAAGAAGCCTGGAACACGATTAAATCTGTGTTTGGTAAACTCAATATTATTCGAGCACAACAGTTAGAAAATCAAATATTGACCTTGATTCCAAGTGATTTTTCTTGCCTTGGAGACTATCTATCTAAGTTTAAAACACTCAGAATATTATGTGAAGAATGTAAGATAAAAATGGAGGAAGAGCATTGCATATATCTTATTCTTTCTAAGCTAGGTAGTGCATATTCTGTGTTTGTATCTACCTTTTATGCCATGAAAGAGGCTCTAGGGAAAGCTTATGTAAAACCCACTCTTGAGTCCTTTTGTGCTTCTTTGATTAGAGAGGAAGATAAGCTTGTACAACTTGGAGTGATCAACACTGCAGGTACCTCCAACAAGGCCTTAGTTACCCAGCAGAAAGATAAACCCAAGTATCCCAAGAAGCAACATCCTCGCTACAACAACAAACAACCTAAGGGTCCCAAGCTCGCTCAGACAACTTCATCTCCTAATGGTGACAAAGGAGCAAAATATAAAAGTAAGAATACTAACAGACATTGCAACTTTTGTGATAAAGATGGTCATGATGAGTCCAAATGTTTCAAGAAGATGGCATCCTTAGAAGCAGCGATGAAGAAGCACAACATCAGTATTGATTCTTCTTCTTCTTCTTCTTCTTCTCATGGACATGCACTTTCTGCTTCTGGTTTTTCCTTCAATACACCTTCTACTACTACTTCTTCTTCTGATGAGTGGCTT
>ML777871.1:299046-322007 GCA_009831015.1 Picea engelmannii
TTACTGGTAGTGACTCAAAACTTTTAAACCATGTGAAAACCAGCCTTAAGAAGAAATTTGAAATGACAGACTTAGGTTTTTTGCACTATTTCCTTGGCCTCCAAGTTTTGCAAACCAATGAAGGAATTTTTCTTTCCCAATCTAAGTATGCTTGTGACCTTCTTCATCGCTTTCAAATGGACGATTGTAAACCAACCCCTTATCCCTTCCAGTCTGGAGTCAAGATTTCTGCCACCTGTACTTCTCCTGAAGTTGATGCCACCCTATACCATCAGTTAGTTGGTAGCTTGTTATACTTGACTCATACCTGTCCTGATATTTCCTTTGTTGTTGGTCTTATTGCCCGATATATGAAAACACCCCATGAAATCCATTGGAAAGCAGCTAAAAGGATACTTCACTATGTTCATGGTACAGTTCATTTCGGGATACATTATAGTTCAGGGGGGACTCCTTTATTGGTTGGTTTCACTGATTCAGATTGGGTCGACGACCCTGATGATCGGAAATCTATTGTAGGTTATGTTTTCAGCCTTTGTTCAGGACCTATCACTGGGGCCTGTAAAAAACAATAGGCTATTGCACTTTCTTCAGCAGAAGCAAAATACCGAGCAGCGGTAAATGTAAGCCAGGAAGCCCTGTGGCTTCGACAGATCCTTTCAGAGTTTGGATTCCAGCACCAACATCCGACCAACATTTGGTGTGACAATCAGAGTGCCATCAAGCTCACCAAAGACCCAGTTCAACATTAGCGTAGCAAACACATCGAGCTACACATGCACTTCATCAGAAAGCTAATTCATGATCAAGTTATTGAAGTGCTCTTTTGCCCTATAGAAGATCAAGTTGCAGACATTTTCACAAAGTCTCTTACAGAAGCAAAGTTTTCCAAACTTAGATCTATGTTAGGAGTTCAAGAAGTTGTCATTAAGGGGGGATAGGCTCTAATGCCTCCTTCCTTCTCCTATTGTGTCACTATTGTAAATCCTCCAATCCTATCCCAAGTTGTTCTTAAGGGGGGATGTTAGGATATTTAGAAACTTACTAGTTAGTTAAGATCTACTTGGTCTAATATGTTGTTAGGTAAAAGTGTGTTTATTTAGTATGCATTAGTATGCATTTGTAGTTAGGAAATCCGACGGTCACGATATGTTCCCGACATAGAGTGATCCAACGGTTCATACTCTCCTCGATCTTAACAACCATTGATCTGTGTCTTAACACCCGATTGGTCGATGATCTCTATTTAAAGAGAATAGAGGGTCATTTGCCGATGATCGATTGTGAGAAACTCTCTTGTAAAATCTCTCTGTAATTTTTTCTTTGCATTAATAAACTGCTCCAAGTGGCCACATTGGCTGGGGCCGTGGATGTTTCCCCATAGGGGTTTTACCACGTGAAAACATCGATGTGTTGATCTTTGATATGGTTATGTGAGTGGTTACTGAAGGTGTTCGTCCTTTGTTGGAATACTTGTGTTGTCGAACATGTTCCTATCGCTCCTACCATCCAAATCTAAAACTGTTCTGAGTCATCCATGTTACATTCTAGTCATGTTTGTTATGGCCTCTGTTGTTCGTTTGGAGCCAAATGGATTTCAAACATTGCTATCTCACGATGATGTAATAAAAGATTTAAAAAGTCAAGGCCGGGATGCCTTCCTTAAAATATTTGAAGGCTATAACCTTCAGGTGGCGAAGGCTTTCACACAGACTTTCGATGGGTGCAGAGCAAAAATTGGGGATACGCAGTTAGAGGTAACTGAGGGGTTTGTGAGTGAAGCCATAGGGATTCCATCCACAGGCAAGAAATGGTTCAAAAACTCAAAAAATGAAGAATTACCTTGGAGCCTCTTCATGACCTCTAGGAAAATCAACTGCTGCGAAAAAGGTATCCTCATCTCTTTGGTTAAACCTAGGTGGCATGGCTTGTTGTTTATTTGCAAACAGTTCATGACCTGTGAGGGTCATTATGGTTTAATTTTCCTCTATCATATACACCTTCTTATGCATTTCATTGGTTTTCAATTAAACATGCCTTTTTATCTATCGAGAAGCCTGTATAAAATGACCAAAAGGTATAAGAGACAGAGTGTTGACTCTAGTCTATTCCATCATGGATTGATAAAGATTCTGTTGATTCGCCACTTGTCAACCATGGGCGACTGCTGGGATGGGTTTTTGACAAGAAATGGTTTTGCTACGACCATTCCTGTAGAAAATCCTAATTCGTGTGAGCCACTGATTAAAAAACATCTTGACATTCCAAGTAATGAACCAGACTCTCTTAACAAAAACCCTCAAGAAGAGGAAATGCCAAGTCAGTCTTCACATGAGAAAAAGGTTGTTGAATTGGAGGTACGTGAACCTCCTATGCCTAAAGTTGATGCTGGCCAGACCGTCACTATGAAGCCTGATGTCAAAAAATATTGCCAACAAACAAAACAAAAACACATAGTCTTAGGGTTTCAGAACAAAAGAGAAGGTCGTCTTATTTCAAAAAAAAGGAGGAATTGAAATGATGCTCATTTAGCTCGATCGACCCGATCGAGGTCAATGAGGTGTGGGACTTCGAAATAGAAGATTTCCTAGCTTTGGAAGACCCGGGTTGTCAAAGATTTGGTCCTACTGAACCCTATGACTTTGTGACGAATTTTCCACCATGGCTCAAGGGTAACAAGGGGTTCTCTAATATTGGTCTTGGTCAAGGGAAAATAATAGGTAAGGTCGATACAACCATGTTTGACTGTACACTTCATCAACATATCGTTCCTCCTGTACAGTGTGATGTTTGTTTCCACTGGATCGAATGGTATTACACCGATATACCCATCCTTCAGGCTTGGATTAAAACACTCACAGCTCAAAGTGAATCACTGAGAAAAGAAAATCTCGACCTTAAAGTAAATGGAGAGAGGAAATCTAAACGCCTTAAGAGGACAGGGAACATAGTGATAAAAAACACAAATAGTGTTAAAGCAATAATCAATTATGAGCTACCCATTCCATCTTTAGCCAATTGTTGAAATGGTAAAACAATTTTCCTCTTATTATATTCATGTTATCTATTTTGAATCGAATCAGTTTGAAATTGGATTTTGTTTGCTAAGATAGGACTGGATACATAATCTTTCGATTCTGTAGCCAATTTATTTTTAAATAAAAAATTAGAAATTAGTTATTAGAAATTGTTTAACTTATTCTTGTTTCATTTTCAGGAAATAGTAGATCTTGTTGCTGATCATTTGGGGGAAACATGTTCGATTATGCATTTGAATGATTAGTATTTCCTTTTCTATTTTCTTTGTAAAAAAAATTATTAATTTTTGAGAAGAATCAACTCAGTTATGAGTGGTTGTTAGCCCTCTATTTTTGTAATATTTTTGATCTCGAGAAATACTATCCTATCCTAGGAGATAGGAAAATGGGATTTCAAATCACTTTAAATACTGTTCATTTTGTAAGTAAAGATCATCTTGGCCTGGAACAGATTATGGACGAATGATTTTTAGAACTTGATGGAACAACTTATAGCATTTTGGCTTTAGACCAATGTGAATGTTGTCTCATTTATGTTCTGTTTCTCTTATTTTGGAATATTAATGTGTTGTATAGCTTTAGTCTCAATGACATGTTATGTTCCATTGTATTCATGTTTTAAATGTTGTTCATGATTTGTTGTTCCATATGTTATGATTGTGATCATCATATCAATTTTAATATCAAGATTTCACTTTGATGTTTAATTGATAGATAAAAATGAATGCTTTACATAAAGATTTTTTTGACTGTAATCGTTCGTAATCATAAGATCACTGGATCATATGTGTCCACTATTCTGTTCTTAAATCCTAGCTGCCGATACAAACCTTGAATTTATTCAAGAAAAAAATAGTGTAAGTCTACTACAGATTTCTTTCACAGGCGGGGCAGCTGGATGCTTTCGATCGCACAGAGGAACAGACTCATTAACAAACTAATAACAGGTTAGCTTCACCGGCTTCTAATTTTTGTCGTTTTATTTACTAGTGAAATATGACAGTCTTTGATTGGCTTTTGACCATCATTCTATCCTATTTCTAATCATGTTTTAGTTATAATTCTTAGATAGATGATTATAAAACAGAAAATACAGAAAGAAATATCTGCTTTTGAGAATGATTATAAAACATTGATTTTGCAAGGCTTTAACTAAAATTTTTAACCTGTAATTATTCTATCCATAAATGACATATTCATATTTATCTTTCTGCTTAATACATTTGTAAATGATTAGATTAGAGTATATATATATATTATAGTTTTAACATTAGTTAGTTTATTTCCTTTCTTTATTTTAGGACCCTAGATTGGCTAACAGAGCCATTAAACCCGTCACAACATGTTACACCAAATGGATTGGGTTATTTAGACAACACCAGAACAGACCTATTCTTCCTGTTGACAACCTGCCAAATTTTCCCGCCAACAAATGATGCTAGAAGGAGGGCTTGAATTCAATTGATGGCACATGGAGGTCGCAAGACTCCTCTTCCACACACTCGCTCCCTTGTCATAACACGTAGTCGCTCAAACAACAACGTTACACTTCAAACATCAACTACCTCAAATGATAATCCTAAGATTCCTGTTGAACCAGTAACAATAGATCCTCAAGGGCTTGACTTCCAAGAAATTGTTCGTCAGTCACTCATAAGGACACATAGTGCCTTGGCCCGTATCAGACAACCTGGGAGGCCACTTAATCAACCCTTAGATTTCTCGGATATCCGAGAATAACTTGAAGGCACTGGTCTACTCTCAAATCCTTTAGGAGATAATACCACCAATCCTATCGAAGCACCTACTCTTGAAGTCAGAGGGTCCGGTATCCCACCTTCTCCTCCTGGTTCATCTCCATCCTCTTCAGGAGGAGAGTCATCTGACGAAGGCAGTTCCTTGTCTGAATCATCTCAGCCTCCAACACCACCAACAACCATGGAAAAACAAAACAATCCTGCCATACCTTGTCTCAATAAAGATGTCGTGGTTGTACCTGGACCGCTACATCCATTGCCCAAACACTCGAAGAAATGGTTGCCTAAATTTGATCCAGATTCTAGACAATATGGTGAGGATCACATAAAAATATTTATATTGGCCATTAAACTCCGAAATGTAGAACATGAAGATGTAGTATGTATACTCTTTCCTTATACTTTTGAGGGCAATGCTTGCACATGTTATTTTTCCCAACAGCCCCAGACCATCGTCTCTTGGGACAAGTTTGAAACCTATTTTTTAGAGAAGTTTGGAGATGATAAATCTCCTGAAGTCTTGGTTATGGAGCTCTCCAGTCTAAAGATGAATCCTAAGGAGAAAGTAAAAGATTTTAACTAGAGATTTCTTACGTTAAAGAATCAAATTCCCGCAGATTCGATGCCCTCTGAAAGTCTAATTGTCGCATATTACACCAAATCTCTACATAATAACATAGCAATTTGGGTTAAAAGGTCTAAAAAGAGCATGTTGTTGGAAACCTTTGAGGAGGCAAGCCAAATTGAAAATGATATATTAAGCTTAAAAGACAATCTCAATAGTGAAGCTGAAACAACTTCATCCTCTAAAAAGAAAATAGAAATCTTTACTAGGCCTCCCCAAGCCAAAAGTCAACCCGAAACTTTAGACTTAGAAAGCTTGCAAAAGGCTTTCCAAAAACTATCAAATCAGGTCATGGAATTGAAGAGATCAGTCGAGAAGGCATCCTCAAGCAAAGAAAGTTTTAAACCTCCTTCAAGAAAACCTTTTCCTCCCAACCGGCCAAACCAAACCACTGAAGGTCTTAATTTCAAAATCTTGCAGTACGCTTTGCAAACCATTCTAGAAGCACATGATAATTCTGCTTCTGCCCCTCCTGAAAATTCTGAATACCTAGCTAAGAAAGAAGTAGCAGAAGAAGAGAAATCATCCCCCAATATCTTAGGACACTTCTCTGACAGTATTTTCCGAGCAAATTTTGAAATTGTCCACCCTTACAACACAAGAAGCAAAAAAAAGAACAAACCTTCTTCTGAAGTGAGTAATAATGTATTACTGAAACAATCAAAGAAAGCTGAAATAAAACAAAGTTTAGCAGCCCCAGTTTTAGAATATGATTTAATTGAATATCTAAAAAAACTAAGGGCTAATATTTCTGTTTTCGAGCTTTTGAAATTTCCCCTTATTTTGGAGAAAATGCTTCAAAGTATCACAGAAAACAGTAAGAATAACAATCCTAGAAGCAAGAAAACTGCATAAATTGGTTCTAAAACAAACAAAAAGATGCCAACTAAAATGACATCTGAACCTCCAGATAAAAGGGATTTAGCTGAAAAAACTGTATCAAATGTAGATAAAACTGTTTCAGGGACAACGAAAAAAAATCAGTAGAATTCTGCTGTTAACACTCGTAAAAATGTCCCTCCTTTCTTATTAACCTTTGAAATTTTTAATAGGAATGTACATAATTGCATGGTCGATTCTGACACATCATCAAATGTGATTCCTTTATCTGTTTGTCAAAAAATCAATGCAGAAGTTCAACCTTCTAATCTCAAAATCATTCAGCTAGATCGAACAAATGTGAAGGTAATCGGTGAACTTAAGGATGTTCTTGTTATATTATCTTCCAATTGTAAGGTCCATCAGATAATTGACATTATTGTTGTTGATATCCCTAAAGTCTGTGGTTTTTTTTAAGCAGGGACTGGTCCTAACAACTGCATGGTTACTTTGCCACAAATTGGTCTCATTTGCGGCTATCGGAAAATGGACAGCCCAATAAAATTAGGATAAATCGTGAACGGTATCTTAAGCACACAGTGACGGATCTAAATGATGCAAACGAACCTTTTACTGCATCTACTAATTCTTTTTAAATGCAAGGAATGAATACCTTCTTTGGTAACTTCATGACCGAAATTTCTCCTATCACTGATCCTGAGCAACAATTAGAAGTTATGACCTATACTTAGACATCATCTTTGTCGAGTGTGCCAAACACTCCCGATGAAGCTCAAATATGGTCATTGTACTTTGATGGATCCAAATCCAAAGAAGGAACCGGTGAAGGATGTGTGCTTATAGATCCCGCATGTAATAAGACTTTCATTGCCTGCCGATTAGAGTTTGAGTGCACTAATAACACCGTCGAATACGAAGCACTTTTATAAGGGCTTAGGAAAGTTGTGGATATGAACGTACAAAATTTAATGTTATTTGGTGATTCATAAATCATGGTTAGGCAGGTAAGAAACTCCATACATTGCTTGTCACCACATCTGAAAATTTACCAAACTGAGGTATGGAGTTTAATGCAAAAATTTTCATCATTTAATATAAATTCCATTCCTAGGCTAAATAATTAGGAGGATGATTTATTGGCTAATGTCACTTCTAAACTATTACCCATAGAAGGTTTTTCTCCTAATGTGTTTTTGATTGAATTGTTATTCAGTCCGTCGATCCCAGCTAACATTACCAATTGGAGAGTGTTCGACGATGATCAACAAATCATCAACTTCTTGCATATGGAGGACACCTTCCAAGGTGCAGTCATCAACGAAGGCACTCATGATGAAAACCTCCACAAATTCATGGTAATATCAGATCCTAGATCTCCTGAATCGACGTCTGATATGGTAAACTCTATTCCTAGATCCGTTGTAAGACTAGAGAGGTTTTATGACTTGCATGATAAATTTAGAGGGTCATTTAATTGTAAAACGAACAGTTCTTCTTTGAATTTTGAGACGGTAAATTTAAGGACTAAGGAAAATCCCCAAAATATTGATTTGGGAACAGGATGCTCTGAGCAGGAACGATCTGCTTTTATAAAATTGTTTAAGGAATTCAAAGACGTTTTTGCCTAGACGTATGATGATTTGAAAACATTTGATCCTAATATAATACAACATGTCATCCCCATGAAGCCACAAACTCAGCCTTTTCAACAGAAATTAATAAAGATGCACCCCAAGTTGGAACCCACTGTTAAGAAAGAACTGAATAAATTACTAAATGCAAAGATAATTTTCCTGGTGAGACACACACATTGGGTGTCTAATCTAGTTCCTGTAAGGAAGAAAAGTGGTGAAATTTGACTCTGTGTCGACTTTCGTAACTTGAACCGAGCGTATGATAAAGATAACTATCCTATTCCTCCAATGAAACAAATCCTTCAGCAGGTATCTGGTTCAGAAAGACTATCTCTGTTAGATGGTTTTTCGGGATATAACCAGGTCCTCATGTCTCCCCCGAATCAGCTCAAGACCACTTTTTGTACCCCATGGGGGACTTATGCCTATAGGAAGATGCCTTTTGGTCTTATAAATACCGTGGCCACTTTCCAGAGAGCAGTGGACATTGCTTTTCGTGGTCTCATAAATCAAACAGTAGTGGTCTATCTTGATGACGTTACCGTTTTCTCTAAAAACAAGAAAGATCACTTGTCTCACCTTAGGGTTGTCGTAGAACGATGCCGCAAGTATGACATATCTCTCAACCCTAAGAAATCAATATTTGTCATAGAGAAAGGAAAACTAATTAGGTTCATAGTGTCCAAATACTCAATGATTATCGATCCCAAAAGAACCCAAGCTATTGCCAAACTTCCCCCTCCTTCCTCCAAAAAAATCTATGCAATCCTTTTTAGGCAAAATTAATTTCGTCAGAAGATTTGTCCCAAGTTTCTCAGAAATGGAAATACCTTTACAAAATTTAATTAAAAAGGATGTTCAGTACCATTGGGGACCCCATGAAAGTCAAGCTTTTGATTCTATTAGAAAAACAATAATATAAGCTCCTTCCTTGATGAGTCCTGATTTCTCTCGGGATTTCATTCTTTACACTTTCGCCTTCGACCAATATTATGCTGTTGTGTTAACACAAAAGAATGCTGAAAGCAATGAAATACCCATTGCCTTCATGAGCTCAACTTTCAAAGGGGCATAGCTAAATTACCCAGCTGTGGATTAATAGGCATATGCTGTTTTTAAAGCAGTGAAACACTTCCAGTCATATATGTTGAAATCCAGAACTAAAGCGACCCTTCCTTACCCTGTTGTAAGAAACTTGTTAGTACAAAAGGAATTGGGTGAAAAATGGGAAAATTGGATGACATCGTTACAATAATATGACCTCGAAATAACTCATGCACAAATTTTTTGAGGTCAGGGCCTATGTAAACTAGTGATTGATTCAGTTGAAGGACATGAAAGTCAAATTAACATCTCAACTATAAATCAACACAACGGGAAACAAATCAGCTGTACACAAGTTGCTACTAATTCTTGGTATGATGATATTAAATTTTATTTAACACACGGATCTGCTCCTCACTATCTTGATCCTAAAAATAGAAGAGCACTGAGGTTAAAATCTAGATCTTTTCAGTTAATAAATGATGTATTGTTTTGAAAGAATTTTGACGGTGTTCTTATGCATTGTTTGGAAAAGGAAGAATAAGAAAAGGTACTATCTGAACTTCATGCAGGTGAAGTTGGTGGACACTTTAGTGGAGACAACACTACTCACAAGGTGTTAAGAATTGGGTACTATTGGCCCACTTTGTTTAAAGACGCCCACACTCTATGCCGTAAATGTATAATTTTCCAAAAGGCTGCAGGATGGGTCAAGAAGGCAACATTTCCTTTGTAGTTTGTCACTGTAGATTCCCCTTTTCAGCAATGGGGTCTTGACATCATAGGACCGATTAATCCTTCTTATTCACAACAACATAAGTATATTATTACAACAACGAATTATTTTACTAGATGGTCCGAAGCTGCACCTTTGAAAGTGGTAAACACGAATCAAGTAGTATCTTTCCTTAATTCACATACCATTACTCGATTCAGCATTCCCGAATGTTTAGTCTTTGATAACACATCTTATTTCTCATCCATGGATATGAATGTGTTTTCTTTAGAAAAAGGGATTAAATTGAAATATTCTACCAGTTACTACCCCCAAGGAAACGGTCTAGCAGAATCAACAAACAAGAATTTAATTAACATTATTAAGAGGACATTTTTTGAAAACCACAAGAACTGGCACAATGCACTATTTAATGCCCTCTGGGCTGATAGAGTGACACCAAAAACCTCTATTGGTATTTCCCCTTTCTTTATCGTCTACGGGAGAGAAGCAGTCCTCCCTCCTCATGTTTTACTTCCATCTCTGCAATTATCACAGAAAGTCCAAGAAGAGGTCTGTCCTCCTCTGGAAAGTCAAATTAATGCCTTATTAAAACTGGAGGAAGTAAGAGCACAAGCGAAGCAGAAGCTGGATCAACATCAGTATATTGTAAAAAGATGGTTTGATTCAAACTCTTCTTCAGATAGGAACTTCGAGGTAGGAGACTTGGTTCTCAAATGGGATAAACCCCATGAGGGAAAGGGGGAACACACCAAGTTCCATAATTTGTGGCTGGGACCGTTTGTAATTTCTGAGAAACTAGGTCCCAACTCTTTCCATCTACACAATTTGGAGGGACAGCCAGACACTTTCTTGGTGAATGGACAAGCTCTCAAAAGGTATTTCTCTTGATAATTCCATGTGCACCTCTCTCTACATATTTTTCTGCTTTAATTTTATTTTTTGTCTTTTGATTTTGGTTCTTTTGATTTTGCTCATTTTCACTGGTTTCTGAATAAATTTATGTCTGGGTCACCATTTAGTTCATGAAAGGAAACCATAAGTCTCATCATAAAGAAACAGTTGAGGTCATTTTAAAGCATCAGTGCTGTAAATTGCTAAAACTCAGACTAGTAAAGGAAACTTTCTGTTCAAAATAGTCTTCCTGGTTTCACTTTATAATCGTGAGAAGATACGATCATCATTAAAACTCTTTACGCTGTCCCCTTTTTTAAAGAAAACAACTCAACTATGCATTCATGTCCTCGAAAAGTTGTTCTTATCAGAAAACTAAGTTTAGATCATGATGAAGGTCGTCGAACGAGAAATTAAGTTGGAAAATATCAAGTTTTTTGAAGTCTGAAATTTTCAGCATCACCCCGCTCTCCTGAAGATCATAAAGTTTATGCCAAATTGTAAATAACTTCTAGAAAGCTGAAAGCACTGCAAGGTGTGGGAAGTGTCTGTAAAACTGTCGAGATACTGAACAGGTCTTCAGGCAGCGGGTAAATGCATGCATGATGCCAAGGCAACTTTGTCAGGGTACTGAACAGGCATGCTGGCAGGGAAGCAATGTTGGGTTCAAGAAAATCATCAGGTATAACTTTTTGGTATTAATCGTAAAATGTCCTTCTTCTTGAATTGATAATTCTTGGACAGGGTAGAGGTGTGAGAGTGGGTTAATTGAAATACCTATCGAGGCTATGGATGTCTGCTGGAAGCAACGACCATGTCAACAATAATGGAGTCAGTTGCTTAAACGTCGTCTCACTCATAATTAAAACTTGTTACAAGATTTCGTTTGGACGACAACACATCTGACACTAGACTATGCAATTTTTTGAGTTTGATCGGGATACTTGACTTGCTGTCGACTGTTCTTTAATTTTTCAATCATTCTGATATGTCCTAACATGAACTCTCTGGTGATGCAGAGATAACTGCTTCGCCCAGTAAGTCACCACTGTTGGCAGTCCCACACGATTTCGTTATTTGAACAAGAAATTACTTTTCCTGTAGCTACCTTTACCTCAATCTTGTAAACATTATCATTTTGAGATTATTACTGGATTAGAAAAATGTTCATTAATTCTTTAAGTTTGCATTTTCATTTTGTTTTATATTTGATTCATGACTAAAATCATGAATCAAACATGAAAACCGAGCAGGGTATTATATTTTCTATACAAGGATTTCTTTTTAAAGGTCATCATCCTTATATCCAATCTAAATCCAATACTTGAATGACTTATGTTTGGATGTTTGGGGTGTTGATATAATTGTTATATGGTTAGATGATTTGCATTTAAATTATGAGGAGTTTTGTTTTGATATATTTTAAACCCTTTGCAAACATGGTCGTGCTAGTAGTCATGGAAATTAATGCGCAACTACTGTACTCTGTACTTAACTCACCTTGCTGGCACAGTGCATTAACGAGCTTTTCATTACGGGTATATGTTTTCGACTCTGTATGTCAAGTTTTCATTACCAACAATGGTAAAGCTTTGCAATCAAACCCTCAATGTTCATGCTATAATAACACACAGGCTTCGTTATGGTTTTTTCCCTTTGATACATTCGGATCTGTTCCTATCGCTCCTACCGTCCAAATCTAAAACTATTATGAGTCATCCATGTTACATTGTATTCACTTTTGTTATGGCCCTTGTTGTTCGTTTGGATCCAAATGGATTTTAGGCATTTCTATCTCACGATGATGTAATTGAAGATTTAAAAAGTCAAGGCTGGGATGCCTTCCTTAAAAGATTTGAAGGCTATAACCTTCAAGTGGTGAAGGCTTTCGTACAGACTTTCAATGGGTGAAGAGAGAAAATTGGGGATACCTAGTTAGAGGTAACCGAGGGGTTTGTGAGTGAAGCCATAGGGATACCATCCACCGGCGATAAATGGTTCAAAAACTCAAAAATTGAAGAAGTACCTTGGAGCCTCTTCATGACCTCCAGAAAAATCAACTGCTGCAAAAAAGGTATCCCCATCTCTTTGGTTAAACCTAGGTGGCATGACCTGTTGTTCATTCTCAAACAGTTCGTGACCTGTGAGGGTCGTTATGGTTTAATTTTGCACTATCATATACGACTGCTTATGAATTTCATTAGTTTTAAATTAAACGTGCCTTTTTATCTTCCGAGAACCCTGTATAAAATGTCCAAAAGGTATAAGAGACATAGTGTTGTTTCTACTCTGTTCCATCATGGATTGATAAAGATTTTGTTGATTAACCACTTGTCAACTGTGGGAACTGCTAGGATAGGTTTTTCACAAGAAATGGTTTTTCTACGACCGTTCCTGTAGAAAACCCTAATTCGAGTGAGCCACTGATTAAAAAACAACTTGACATTCCAAGTAATGGACCAGACTCTCTTAGCAAAAACCCTCTAGACGAGGAAATGACAAGTCAGTATTCACATGAGAAAAAGGCTATTGAATTGGAGGTAAGTGAACCTCCTATGCCTTAATTTGATGTTGGCCAGAACGTCACTATGAAGCCTGATGTAAAAAAATCTTGCAAACAAACAAAACAAAAAAGCACAGTCCTAGGATTTCAGAACAAAAGAGCAGGTCGCCTTATTTCAATAAAATTGAGGAATCGAAATGAATCTCATTTGAGCTTGATTGGCCCGATCGAGGTCAATGAGGTCTTGGACTCCGAAATAGAATATTTCCTGGCTTTGGAAGACCCGGATTGTCAAATATTTGGCCCTACTGAACCCTATGACTTTGTGATGAATTTGCCACCATGCCTCAAGGGTAAGGAGGGGTTCTCGGATATTGGGCTTGGTCAAGGGAAAATAACAGGTAAGGTCGATACAACCATGTTTGACTATACATTTCATCAACATATCCTTCCTCCTGTATAGTGTGATGTTTGTTTCCACTGGATCGAATGGTATTACACCAATATACCCATCCTTTAGGCTCGGATTAAAACACTCACAGCTCAAAGTGAATCACTGAGACAAGAAAATCTCGACCTCATAGTAAATGCAGAGAGGAAAGGTAAATGCCTTAAGAGGACAGGGAACATAGTGATAAAAAACACAATCACTGTTAAAGAAATAATCAATTATGAGCTACCCGATCCATCTTTAGTCAATTGTTGAAATGGTAAAATGATTTTCCTCTTATTATATTCATGTTATCTATTTTGAATCGAATCAGTTTGAAATTGGATTTTATTTGCTAAGATAAGATTGGCTACAGAATCTTTCGACTTTGTAGCCAAGTCATTTTTAAATAAAAAATTAGAAATTAGTTATTAGAAATTGTTTAACTTATTCTTGTTTCATTTTCAGGAAATAGTAGATCCTCTTGCTGATCATCTGGGTGAAACATGTTTGATTATACATTTGAATGATTAGTATTTCCTTTTTTGTTTGCTTTGCAAAAACTTTTATTAATTTTTGAGAAGAATCAACTCAGTTATGATTGGTTGTTAGCCCTCTATTTTTGTAATATTTTTGATCTCATGAAATCCTATCCTATCCTAGGAGATAAGAAAATGGGATTTCAAATCACTTTAAATACTGTTCATTTTGTAATTAAAGATCATCTTGGCCTGGAACAGATTATGGACGAATGATTTTCAGAACTTGATGGAACAACTTATAGCATTTCGGCTTTAGACCAATGTGAATGTTATCTCATTTCTGTTTTGTTTCTCTTATTTTGGAATATTAATGTGTTGTATAGCTTTAGTCTCAATGACATATTATGTTCCATTGTATTCATGTTTTAAATGTTGTTCATGATTTGTTGTTCCGTATGTTATGATTGTGATCATCATATCAATTTTAATATCACGATTTTACTTTGATGTTTAATTGATAAATAAAAATGAATGCTTTACATAAAGATTTCTCTGACTGTAATCGTTCATAATCATAAGATCACTGGATCATATGTGTCCACTATTCTGTTCTTAAATCCTAGCTGCCGATACACACCTTGAATTTATTCAAGAAAACTTTAGTATAAGCCTACTGCAGATTTCATTCACAGGTGGGGCAGCTGGATGCTTTCGATCGCACAGAGGCACAGACACATTAACAAACTCATAACAATTTAGCTTCACCAGCTTCTAATTTTTGTCGTTTTATTTACTAGTAAAATAGGACAGTCTTTGATTTACTTTTGAACATCATTCTATCCTATTTCTAATCATGTTTTAGTTATAATTCTTACATATATGATTATAAAACAGAAAATACAGAAAGAAATATGTTCTTTCTTTATCTGCTTTTGAGAATGATTATAAAACATTGATTTTGTAAGGCTTTCACTAAAACTTGTAACATGTAATTATTTTGTTCATAAATGACATACTCATATTTATCGTTTTTCTTAATACATTTGTAAATAATTATATTAGAGTATATATATATTATAGTTTTAACATTAGTTAGTTTCTTTCCTTTCTTTATTTTAGGACCCTAGATTGGCTAACAGAGCCATTAAACCCGTCAAGACAGGTTACACCAAACGGATTGGGTTATTTAGACAACCCTGGACCGGACCTATTCTTCTAGTTGATGGCCTATCAAATTTTCCCGCCAACACATTCCTACCACCAAGGTCCAGCCTGGTGAACTAGATGAGCCAGAAGAAGGGGAGCGCCTCTTCAATTCACAGATGTGGGTAAAAGGCACCCCGCTGCACTTCATCATTGATAGTGGTAGCCAAAAGAACCTTATCTCAGCAGAGGTCGTTAAGCGGTTGGCCCTGCCGACAATGCCGCACCCACAACCCTACACCATTGGATGGCTCCTCCAAGGAGGTGATCTTCGCGTCAGCCAACAGTGCTGACTGTCGTATGACATCAAGCCCTTCAAAGACAAGGAATTGTGTGATGTTTCTCCTCTCGAAGTTTGTGATGTTCTTTTGGTCCAACCTTATTTATGGAAACATCATGATGTATATGAGTCCAAGCCTCATAGTGTTATTATTACTTTGAATATGATATTGTACAGGCTACTCGAGGAAGTCCCACCTACTGATATTTCCTTGATCTCTGCCAAGCAATGAAGGAAGGTCATCTCTCAGACGAGGAAGTCTGTCTTCTTCGTGATTCGCTCTCAGAATGAGCGAAATATCACAACCACATCTAGGGTATTTGCGGCCGACTTCTCCACACAATAGAAGCAAGTAGATAAGGTCATGGAAGAATACTCAGATATCTTCTTCTCACTTACCAGGGTACCTTTGCACTTCCAGGTCAAGCACCACATCGATCTGACCCCCAGTACACCACTACCCAATGGGCCATTCTATCGTCACTCTCTGTTAGAGAATGAGGATATCAAGTAATAGATACAAGAACTTCTCCACAAGGGGCACATCCATCCCAACTCATCACCTTGCGGGAGCCCAATTGTGCTGGTACAGAAGAAAGATGGAACTTGGCGACTCTGCATTGATTATTGGGCTCTGAATAAAATCACAGTCATAAATCGGTACCCAATTCCCCAAATCAATGACCTCCTTGATCAACTCACATGGGCCAAATACTTCAGTGAGATTGATTTGAAGTTTGGCTACCACCAGGTCCCGATAGAACAAACAGATGTATGGAAGACCACCTTCAAGTCAAAGGAAGGCCTTTTTGAATGGTTAGTCATGCCCTTTGGTTTGACAAATTCTCTAGCCACTTTCATGAGGATGATGGACGATATTCTACGATCATTGACCAATACTTTTGTAGTGGTGTATATGGATGACATTCTCATTTACAACAAGACTTGGGCCGAACACTTACAACATATTCAACAGGTTCTACACACCTTGCGGCAGCACAAGCTATACACCAACTTGGAAAAATGATCCTTCGACATGGACAGGTTCCATTACCTGTGCTACATCGTTGATCAACATGGCGTACATGTGGATCCAGCCAAGATCCAAGTCACCCATGACTGGCCAGCCCCAACCACACTCATTGAGCTTCAAAGCTTCTTGGGACTTGCCAATTTCTACCACAGGTCCGTGTTGGGATTCTCCCATATTGCATGGGCCCTCGGCCAAATAACCATGGGTGGTGGTAAGATGAAATTTGCATGGGGTCGGTCCCGAAAACAAGCGTTTGATGATTTGAAGCAACGCTTGTGCTCATCCCCAGTACTTTCACTACCATACCTGCAACAACCCTTTGAGATCGAGATAGATGCTTCAGACTATGCTGTGGGGACCATTCTCACTCAGCACGACCACCCCGTGGCCTATCATAGTGAGACTATCAGATGTTGTCCATAAGTACCATAATTATGACAAAGAAATGTACTCCATTGTGCAAGCTTGCCGCCAGTGGAGACATTACATTCTTGGGAAGGAGACAATCATCCACACTGATCATAAGCCAATGTAGTTCATGGAGACACAAGGAAAATTGCAGAGTGACTGCCATCAAAAGTGGTCCACATACTTGCAGCAATTACACCTCAACATCAAGTATAAAACAAGAAGCACCAACCACGTTGTTGATTGCCTCAACAAACTGCCAGTCGTGGAACTCACCATGGTGCTAGAATCTTGTGTCCATGAGACTTATGGATAGATCCAACTCTATGAGACAGACCCAGACTTCGCCACCACCTACCAAATGTTGGGTGCAAACACAGTTGTCGATAATTTCCATCTTCAAGATGGGTTGTTGTGTCATCTGGGCCATATCTGTGTTCCATCAAGTGAACGAGCGAATATGATCTGGGAAGCCCACTACAGTTGGGTGGTAGGACAGTTCGACGTCGAAAATACAATGGCGATGATACAAAAACATTTCTACCGGCCAAAACTTCGACAGGAGGTTGGCAAGTATATCATGTCCTGCATTGCCTGCACTATTGCCAAACCGACCACTAAGAAATAGTGCCTGTACACCCCTCTTTATACTCATGACAGGCCATGGGAATCCATCTCAATGGAATACATGTCGGGCCTCCCATCCACCAAGTGGGGAAATGACTGTTTTTTTGTGGTTGTTGATCGCTTTTCTAAGATGGTGATTCTAGTTGCCTGCAAGAAGAGCATCACAACAGAGGTCACTGCCAAGCTTTTCTTTGAACGAGTCTGGGTACATTTTGGAATCCCAAAAACCATTGTCTCATATAGGGACAATCAATTTATCAACACATTCTGGTTGAGCCTCTGGTCATTGCTGGACACCAAGATCACCAAATCCATGACCTTCCACCCGAGACAGATGGCCAAACCGAGGTCGTAAATCGAATGATTGTGCATATCCTTCGCATGTATAATTCCAAGCACCCTCACACATGGGATGAGAGACTTCCCTATGTCCATCATAGCTACAACCGAGCCCTGCATAGCTCAATTGACCACAACCCGTTTCAGGTGGGGTTGGGATTCCAACCATTGGGTCCCATAGATGTTGCACTTCCCCTTGCATTCACCTCGACCGACTCATCTCCTGCTCCAACTAAAGCTGACAAAGCCACCCGGTTCATTGAGCGGATCCTGCACATCCGTCAACAGGTTCAGGATATCCTACAGAAGTCCAATGACAAGTACAAGCAGCACCATGATCAACATCAGGTGCCACATAAGTTTTAGGTGGGCAATAAAGTTTGGTTGCACTTGCAGAAAGAACGCCTTACGTCGGAAGCTTCGCCCACTCCATTATGGGCCACACACCATCACCAAGGCCGTGGGGGATAATTCTTTTGAGCTCAACATTCCTCGTTTCCTTGGCCTACACCCAGTGTTCAACTTGGATCTCCTTCGCCCTTATTTCCCACCATTATTGGACACCTCAGAAGTAGCAGAACAACTAACACCAATAGAGCTCAACCTCGACTGTATACAACAGGAATCTAGTGATCATATTGTGGACATACAGATCAAGGGCACTTGACAACAAAGGATCCAACTTTATTGAGTCATCAAAGCCAGGCAGCTCTTGCACCAAGGTAAGTGGCTCACCTGGGGCCAAATTCAACAGAAATTTCCTCATCTGATGGGGGAACCCAACGCAATGGAGACCATTGTTTCCTAATGAGAGAGGATTGATCCAACTGGATATCGGTGGCCACCCACCTTTTCCAAATGGCTCAAAACAATTTTTTGGCAATTTTGGTAATTTACTATTTTTAGTAGTTTTTTGGGTCCTGAAACTTCCGGAGCCGTTTTGAGGCTCTAAACGACATTTTTTGGGAAAACATGGAGCAACATTGAAGTTCCTTCGATTTCGCTCACTCAAAAGTTGTAGTCCTCGGATAGATATTTCTAACGAGGTATTGAGCACGTCAAACAGAGATCGTATGCAACAATTATGACCCCGGGAAGTTGATGTACTGACTTACCCAAACGGGGCCCACATGACTTTTGGCGCTTCATCTTCTAGGGTTAGGTTTTTGGATGTCTAGGGTTTTTGGCATTCCTGTTTATTGTAAAAAGGCCTTCAGAGCCTCATTGTAACCATCTTCTTGCGAATGAGCGCAACCGTCACATCTCTTCTTAGAGATAAGCCACCGCCATTCCAACAAGCTTATTTTCCATTGCATTTTACAATTTCAACTTATTTTCTTATTGAATAGAAAACCAGTTTTACTATATCTCTGTTATTTTGTGTTAAGCACTTGTTAATAATCTGTAGTCATTTCGTTCTTCTCATAAAATATGGATCAATAGAAATAGTCCATTTCTAATTCAAGGGATAAAAACTATTTAATTTCTCATTGATTTTTTTTTAATCTATGTTTTTCCATTGAGAACAAAGGTTTGTACAATTGAAATGAGAATATGGACACCAAAAAGGTAAAGCCTCTAAAGGGATCCAACAACAATGCACTAGTGATATGAGTATTGAGATATGGAATTAGTGTATTCTTCAATCCGGTTGTAAATCATTAAATGGAAAAATCAAAGAGGGGATTACACCTCTCATAATACTATTAGTAGAAAACAGTTCCATGGATTAAACCATGTCCATCAACATCTCTTCCTATCTTATGTTAGAGGAGATTTCATTTGTCAAAAGGTGAAAATCAAATATACTAGCAAATGAGGGCCAAGGGCCAAGTGGTTGAATCATCTACCTCCCACTAATGAACATTTATTGATCTATTACCTAACCCTGATCTCTTTTTATATCAAAGATGAACACTTTAATATTTGCAATTACAAAGGACACACTAATCTTTGGAAATCTTATGGTTAGTTTGTTTTGAAAACTTAGATATAAAGTTTTTTTTATCATATTTAATAAGTGAGACTAATTAAAAGTGTTTCTATAAACTTAAATGTTTTTAATTAATTTAATTGATTCAACAAATTTCCATTTCATAGTTGTTTGTATATTACCAATCGAGTGATTTTTGGAGAGTGACTCAAACAAAACAAAAAACAATGGTTCGGCTATGTTTTATGTAATGATTTGAGAACGTGTTTATCAAAAATACAAAATTTCCAAAACTTGTTCGATTATATGATTGTATAATTATAAACTGGAGAGGAACTCAACAATTTGGTGAGCCCACCAAGGCACATCACAATTCAGACTACACTCACACACACTCTGTATAATTTGATAAATTGCATACAAATATATAGGTTTAGGATAGCTCCTAACATCTTCCTAAATTGGTGGATCTGAAAACCACTCAAACACTAATCTACCAATCCATTTTAACCATTTCCTAACTATTACATTTCACAATTATTATCCAACACTCCCCCTTAATGGAGAAATGGATATAATACAATAAAAATGCATAACATGCCTGTCGGTCTTAGTCTTAGCTAGGCTTACAAACATTACAAAGGACAATTCAAACAAAACCTTAAAATTTGTTTCAAATCCATGTATGAGTGAGTTTTTATTTTCCTCCTTTTCCAGATTCTGAGCCCTCTATGCATTTTCAATGTAAGTCTTTCTCTTTTGCTGAAAATTCCATGTTTCAACTTCTTATGCTTAATCTTCTTGTTGGACTTTGTCATCAATATGAAAATTATTTCAGATTGCCCATGCTTGTCCTCTTAAACTTTTTCTTCGAAAAACAGTTTGTATGTGAATTGCTGCCACATACCATTCTTTGTTGTTTTCTCTTCTCCATTGAGCTTTTGATCATCAATTTGATGTAACATTAACTCATAGTAAAAATGATTTCTTCAGGAATCCAAAGCATACAAATTTTATTAACTTTTTTTAGTTTCTTCCTCATCCATGATGTCATAAAAAAATTCCAAATCTTCAACTTCAGCTTGTTTTTCCCAAATGTCAAAACTTGCAAACTCAAAACCATTCATTAGAATATTTAAATCAATACATTTTTTTCTCTTTTCATTTTGTTCTCCTGCTATGTAGTTTCCAGTAAGTTGTGGCTTTTCAAGCCATTCTTCAAGGAACTTCAAATCTTCTTCAAAATATTTTGACACTACATTTGGGTGCTCTTCTTCATTGTTGTCTTCTTCTGTCAGTGCTCCCAGCTCAGTTGTTGTAGTTTCAGTATTGACTTTGTCTACAACATCATCTAACACATGATTTTCAATTTCCTCTACAACATTCACTATTGTTGCAGATTCCTCATCATTCATTATTTCAAGAAGGTGTCCTCTTACATTTAATAAATTATCAATATATTGTATTTCCTACTTGATCTTCAACCATTCTTCATTTGACATGTTCTCCTCATCATACATTACCTCAATGAAATTTTCTTCATTACAATCATCATTATCTACATGCGACTGACCAAAGTGGGATTCAACACCTTCTACAGGCTCACCATCAACTTCAGAAGTTTCCTCATAAGCAGATGCAATATTTTCACTATATTTCATTTCTAGAATATCCCATAACATTTTTGCATTGTCTATATGACCAAATTCATATAAAATATGAGACGACATACTTGTATCCAGTGTTGAACTGATAAGATATAAGGTTATTTTATCTTTTCTCTTATCATGGGAATTGACCAAACCATTTTGAACAAATTGCCATAAATCTATTGAACCAAGTAATCCTTCCATTTTAAATTCCCAAATCTTAAAATTTTTACGTGAGAAGGATGGAAGAACTGGCATTAGTCTTTTCAATATTTTATCGATTTCTTTATCATCTTTTTTGATCTGGTCCACTTCTGCATTCTGATCCTCAAGCATGGGTTCTTCAGCTGAAATCACATCATACTTATCTGCAAACTATAATGATTCATCCTTCTGATTCTTCCTCCACATGTCTTTCAACTCTCTCTAGAGCTGTTTAATTCTCCTTTGATGACCCATGACAACTTCACTCTCTACTGGATGAAATCATGCTCATAGGTGATTTCATGCGTATGGTGGATCTTTCCATAGAATGTTCTTTACAATCAAGAAATATCACCATGTGATTGATACCTTCAACAATGATATCAATAGTTGCATTGACATTGAATTGATTTCTTTAGCGACTGCTTAAACAGTTTGTGACAAGAGTGAATTATAGGACATCAATGCCGATTTTCTATCTTAGATTTAGTCAAGCAACAACAAGAAACGTAGCTCTTGCACATAAATTGTGTGAGTGCAATATTTCTTGAAATTAGAGGCAATCACTCAATTGCCTTAAACAAAACCTTGTCGAATAATGTAAATAACAAAACCTTCAAGAAGCACGTAGCTCTCCACGATCGAATGGTCTACTAGGGTTCGAACTGAGATGCTCTTTTTGTCTGCCAGAACCAAGACGAAGCTCTCGTGGATTCCCAATATGAGTTCAGATGCCAATGAGGATCTGGTCTCATCGCGGCAGAAGAAAATATGCAATTGACTGTAAACAATCAGCGAGAATTGACAGTAACACAGACGAATCTAGAAACGAGTAGTTGTGATGCAGGAGCATCTACACGTCATCAAGCGGACCAGCGCGCACGGAGAAAGAACATACAGCTGGACAGTGTTAGCACGCACATTTTGAAATGCTTTGGAGATTGTTGCGCCGTCGTTTGGATGAGGGCATTCAAAGCCGAGCGCAGTTATATTGTATTAGTAGATAGGAAGGCATTTATTTGAATTAATGCTGTTAGATAGGAATTAACTGTAGATTAGACATTTCTACTTTCGAGAGGGAAAACGGAATAATAGACACCCTCCTTTGTACATTGTATCAGATTTCTCGTTCATTTTCATACAGGAGCAAGCAGAGAGAAAAGGAGAGATTTGTGAAGAACCCTCCATGTACAGTCAATTGAATTAATAGGAAACCACTGATTCAGTTTCCATGGATGTGTTTGATACTTTTGTATTGTTGATGTTATGCTTCTGTTTACTTGCTTCCTTTTATGCGTATTT
>ML777871.1:334767-362662 GCA_009831015.1 Picea engelmannii
GGTTAAGAGCTCATCAATGTGGATTATGCCCCCCAACCTGTAGTCAACTTAACTACATCTGACCTACCCACGATCAACATGGGATTGACACATGTCTCATGTGACATTAGCTGGAGAAAAGGTAAAAATTTTAATTTATTTATTTTAATTAACTTGTCGCCAATAATAAAATGACATGTATCCACTTTCGATTTTAAAAAGGGTCAAGGTAAAATTTTTGGTTCATTTGAGATTTGCAAAGAGTTCGAGCACCTAGTAAAACTATTCCAGTGCCATCCATCATTGGATTTTTGGCCTGAGTCTTGTTTAGATCAATATTTTTCATCGGTAATTCAAAACCCATTCACTCCTCTAGTTTTTATTTTCTAAATTTGATCCTTCTCAGCCAACTAAAGTCAAGGAAAATGTAAATATTGTAAAAGAACATATGGTCGATAAAGACAATGATATTTTTGATCTTGTCCTATCGTTCAACCCTTTTGAGTTACACCAATAGGAGAGCCATAACTTTAGGGATCTAGTTGATCACTACCATGCTTGGTAATATAATTTAGTGAAGTTTTTGGTGCCTCAATTCTATGATTTTCCTAAGTTTGTGGCTTGGTGCACCTCAAACTAGATATCTTCCAAGAGAGCTATCATTTCCAAGGACGATTCTGTGCTCATTGAATTAATCCCTAAAGCCATTATTGAAATTTTGAGGTGGACTTTAAACCCTGATAATGAACCATTAAATGAAGTTGTAATGGCTAGATGTTTTAGAGAGTTAAGACCTGAAGAGAGAGTTTCTCTTTTATAGAAATACCTGTGCAAAAGTCTTGACACCACCGCAGATAATGTTGTTCTTGAGTTGAGCTTATTTCTTGAAATCCCAAGAAAGATTACTTCCATGATTTCTGTAATATTGGGAAAAGACAATGACCTAGTAGTTTATGAGTTTGTGTTAGGATTCATGGTATCAATTTTCCTAATTATGATGAAACCCATGACCAAATTCAAATTTTCCCAATTCTTAGCAGATCAAATCCATTACCAACTTTCAGAACTTGAATATCTTAGAAGCTTTACGTACGAATCTTACCTTGTTTACCTCTTTTTGCTTTCTCAATCATATCATTTTACACATTGTGTGTTAAAGGTTGAAGATGAGATTGGTAACCCAACTTCAATCATCCATCAGACCTCATTGGTTAGAAAGAAAACTCTAAATGTGGGATTTTCAGAGTATGTTGAACCATTTATGTCTAAAGATTATCTGATCATATACAATTAAATTCACCCCAGACTATTTCCCGAATGAAAAAAATTATTACAGTTGAGCCCAAAATAGAGGGTGGGAGACTGGTATATCTCTGAAAAATCACACTGAAATCAGAATTTATGGTTATGAACTTTGTCCTTTCCTATTTTCTATTTTCCTGACTCCTCAAATTTTTTCTCTTAAATACGTTAGATAAATATCGAACTTGGATGAAGTCCATTTTTCTTCAAAAAAGTATAAGGAAATCTTTAAATTAAAGAAGGAGGTATGACCTTTTATTGTCAATACCAGGTCTTCTCTACAGGTGACAAAAAACTTATTTTAGCTATGGGATTTCTATAAGGAGAGCCATGGAAGTATGATCCCCAATATGTGATTTCCTAAAAAAGGGTGTCACATGGACAAACTCCATATCAACATCAACAGAAACCACAGACAAAGTTGTTGGCTAATCATGATAGTTGGGACTCAGGAGGTAAAGAATATTTTGCAAATTCATGTAGCAAAGATCTAGAGAAACCTTTCAATTATCCAATTACACAAACTCCTAAGAAATTTTAAAATACATATAAAAGAAAGACTGCACAATCAACTCCAAAATATTCAGGGACAGATGAAGACGGGTCAGCCAAAAGACACAAATTGGAAGCACTCAAGGAAGAAGAGGATCCATAGTTACCAAAAGAAATAATACCAAGAAAAAATGGCCCTGCTGTGATTGCAAAGGTAACATCATCAGAGAAGCTCAAGAGTGTAGGGAGTCAAAGTGAAACAATGTAACATACCCAAATTTCCATATATATATATATATATATATATATATATATATTTGTTTAGGTTAAACATATGGATATGTTCATCATCGTTACTTATCTTGACAATACATAATTAGATATGTCCTTGAAATATGATAGTTACTGAATTATCACCACTTGTTATCATCCCTTTAATTCAATTAAGTATTGTTACCACATGAGAACTTGGTTAACCAAAGAAAGGTTTCCCTTCAAGGTTCTAAAATAAATCTAATCTTATGTTCCTTTCAACAAACACATACATACTAATCTTTAAAGTATTGCTACTATGGAGAAAGCGGATCCTGTAATGTAAAAATAATGTAAAGGGTTTTTTACAAAGATTGAACAATATACTAAGTTCGAGTGGTTACCTTGGTCTATCCAAAGTTTGGTAAGGGAATTAATATGAAACCTTGTCAACTTGGACAACGAAAAATTGTGAGGGAAGGGTTGCATCTTAAATTTATGGCTCAAGTACGTAATGGCCTATCAAGCCAGACCAAGAACTAATCCAATCACCCCAAGTCTCTCACATCACATGGATGGATGTAAGGAATTTCATTTCCCTAGGTAACTTCCAAGTTGATGGGCTCAAGGTATGTCATCAATTGAATTAGATAGCCCTGTAACCATTTCCCATATTCATTTTGTCACTTGTTTCTCTAGAAGTCTTTCCTATGGTCGACAGAGAGATTTGATATTGTTGTTCCATTCCAGGAATGTCTAAGGTTAAAACTTCTGGAAAACCTTATAGGAAAAAAAGTGATGATCATGTTACATCTCATGCGTTCGGACTCATTCATAGGTAAGGATAACCACTATTACTGATATAACTCCGTTTAGATTTGTCGCAAGAAAAGGTAGTTTAGACTGTAGAAGTTTGTGGCTAGTCTCCATTACTCTCTTATTTCCTGGATACGGTAAAGAATATCTGTAGAGAGATTATACTATCTTATTTTCTTTGTTTGCAAGGAAAATCGATTACCAAAATTATGGTATAGATCCTTTTATATTTTAGAATATTGTCTCTTGTCCCTTTTGGTTAAGCTAGACCATCGCCCAAGAGTTAAACTGAGTCCTCTTTAATGAGGATTTTAAAAACTTAAAGTTCATTTCTTCATTTATATATATATCATACTATGAGTAGGTGTCGATTTTGGGTTAAACACTCTCATAACAATGATACTTATCTCCTTTTGCGACACGTGGTATAATAAAACTTTTTTGTTGGGTTAGTCTAGAGAAATACTCCAAATCTGTTTCATGTGAGTGGATTTTTATAAACGATAGTTGTAGTTCTACATAAGTCGAGATTTTAGTGTTCTATGACTATATTCTTTCTTTCCCTGAGCGATTTGTAAGTTTTAAAAATGAATTTTCCCATATATTGCATGCTTCTTGTGGCCATCCAAAAGCAGTCTTTTTGTAATCTTCTTCCCGTCTTCGACAATTATAATAATTTCCCTTAATCATATGTTCTGTCTCTGTTTGAATTTGTTTCCTTCAAGAATAAATTTATTTTTAAAAATTAAGTGGAGTGAAACTAATGATGGGTCTCTCATGTGCAAGGGAACACATCATTTTTTTTCTAGTCACCTCCTCCCTACACACTCGTAGATTTTTCAAGGAGTTCGAAAAATCACTATCTGGTATTAAATCCATATCAAGTTTACATAGAAACAACTGAATCATTGCAAGGATAGGAAATACTGTAAACTATCTTGACCAAAGTTCAATCGGTGGGGAAAATATTGGTTCACTCCAATTCATGAGATAGTTGTTTCAAATTTCTTTTACTTCTTAATTTTCTTGAAGATTCCTATGCTTATTCTAAATTTCTACTTTGAAAAAATTCTGATATGAAATTCCTTCCTTCTTACAGGTGAGGAGGAGTGCATCACTAGTTCCCTTTGCCTTACAAAAGGTACTCGGGTTCCTTTTCTGGGAACACATGTCCTATATTTCATAACCCAGAAACCTTGTAATTGTTTAATCTATTTCTCGATTCATTAAGTTTTTTGTATTCGAGGTTTAACTCTTGTAAGTTGAAGTTTACGTTGATACAATATTTGGGGTTTTTTAAATAGCTAGCTCATTTATACTTATGATTAAACCTACATAGGCTTCCACATACATGTTTATCCCTAGGAATGTCTTGTATTACAACATTTTCTATATTGCGTTTTGTGTAAATAACATCGATTATTAGTTTGGGAATAAACTCTAGTACAAAACTTAAACCATGTCTATTCAAAACATATTATTTTATTCAAGAACCAAATGTAGAGTACTCTTACTCTTATTTTTTTTTGTTGTAACTTATTACTGGGAATTGTACTTGTAAACAATTTTATTTTCTAGTTGTTTAATGCTGTAGTTTTCCTATTATTTGTTGCATTTTCTCATGGTCTACTTTGTAATTTGATAATCTCAATAATAATGATAGATAACCCTTGTTATCACATTCCTATAGAATGGTTGAAGTATATGTATGGAATATTTAAATAATTCCATGGTTGTCTAGTATTTTATAATACACTATTGTATATGGTAGTTTTTCTAGAAATTAAGATTATGTATGATAATGCAGAATTGCTTAAATATTTCTTTTCTTAGGATTATAAATAGAATACAAAATTCTATGTTGAGATATCTATGAGTCATATCATGACTATTTATCATTTGTAATATGCATACATATATACCAATCCAACCCTGTAGCATACACATAAACACAGTTTATGTAGCTACATGCAATCATTAATCCCTGCATGAATAATAAAATACATCTACACATATTCAATTATGTAGCATACACAAATTCTGTAGCTACATAAAATCCCTAAACTCCATTGAACAATAAACTACAACTATATAGATAAGATTTTGCATTGTAAATAATTCAATATCTAACACAAATGACAAGAGATGTATGAAAATACATATCTGTAATTGTGACGATGGAAAACAAATGGAACAACCATGTTCCACCCAACCGTAGATACAAAACAACCAATATTACTTGTCCTAATCACCCCTAGCATGACCATGACTTTATAAGGTAAAACTAAGCTTCAGTCCTTAGCCATTGTCTTTATGTATCATTCAGAAAATCAATTTTCTAACACCAGTTATGCTCATAACAACGAATAGTCATCTCCACAACATACTAAGAAATGTCCTACCTCACACATATGTTGTATATATTTCATTTTCCATTTCCTATGACTTTTTCCATCCATTTCCCTCCTTGGGAAATTCGTAGATTTACAAATCCATGATTTTTAGGGGCTTCCAGTGACAGAACTCAACTTATGACACTTGTAAAAATTAGCTCTGAGTTAACTCAAACATGTTCCCCACTCATGGAGTCATAGTCAAATATTTTTAACCTAGTTGTTCCACCTATTTTCTATTATTTAATTTATTAAAATATTTGTCTCATACATGTGTCCATCAAAATAGGACAATTGACAACTCAAACTCTTGCCCAACAGTCACAAAAATAATAATTACATGCCTTCATAATTTCAAATATGAATTTCTATAAATGGAAATTTATTTTCAAAGCAATAACATTAAAATACACTGTTTTAATATTTGAGGATGTCACATCCTCTCCCCCTTTAGTATAAAATTGTCCTTAGTGTCAATCGTTTCTTCAATCCACCACTTGGAACATATTTGGATAAGATTTGATTATTTCTTCTTCCAACTCCCAAGTAGCCTCCTCAAAATAAAGTGCTTCCATTGCACTTTTACCTGGGTGATGGCTCTGTTCCGAAGTACTATTTCTTTCCTTTCCAAAATGCATAGTGGTTCTTCTTGGAACTTGTCTTATGATTCCACCTGCACCATGTTCCAATCAATGATGTGAGTAGGATCATGAATATATATTTTTAATAATGAAACATGAAAAACATTATGAACTTTTAAGTTTGCAGGGAGTGTTAGTTGGTATGCCATTGGTTTGATTCGAGTTAAGACTTGAAATGGACCACAAAACTTTGGCGCCAACTTGGAATAGTTCCCTATCTTTAGGGAGCTCCTCGTTGCTTTGAATTTAAGGTACACATGTTCTCCAACATTAAATTCCTGATGTCACATTTTCATATCTACATAGTGTTTTTGTTGATCTTGTGCCACTTTTAAGTTCTGTTGCACCCTTTTAACCATCTGTTCCATTTCTTGGAGCATTTCAATTCCAACCATAATTCTTTCAACCAAATTATCCCATCTAATCAGGGTTGTACATTTCTTTCCATATAAAATTTTGAAGGGACTCATCTTTGTTAATGCTTGATACCCATTATTGTATGCGAATTCAACTAAGTGTAGATATTCTTCCCACTTAGTTATTTTTTTTCTTACGTACGTTCACAACATATCTTTGATAATCTAATTCATACGTTCTGTTTTCCCATCCATTTGCAGATGGTATCTTGTGCTAAAATTCAAATTAGTACCCAAACCTACAAACAATTCCTTCCAAAAATTTGAGGTAAATTTAACGTCTCTATCTGAAATCATCATGTTAGGAACCCCATGCAGTCTAAATATTTCTTTCATAAAAAATTTAGTGATATTAATTACTTTATAAGTAGATTTCACATGTATAAAGTGTGTAGACTTACTTAACTTATCAATTACTACCATAATTGAATCATTTTGTCTTTGAGTCTTGGGTAAACCTTTAATGAAGTCCATTGAAATAATTTCCCATTTCCATACTGGTACAAGTAGAGGCTATGATGTAGGAGCATTGCTCCATCTCATGACGCACCAACTAATTGACACGCGTGATGCACATTCAAGGAAGGAGAGGCACCACCCTCTCATTTTTTCCTCGAGAATCCAAGGCGTGATCTAGGCATTAATTAAAGACAAGCTGGAAGAGCCAGATCGTGATTTCACACAAGATGGATATAAGGTCGCCATTAATAGGCTGACAATGAAATGGATCTGCATCCGATTTGGAGCAGAATTTCCATCATTGTAATTTATCCTTTCGATGAGAATCATGGATGGTGATTTGAAACTATTAGTTAGTTTGTGGGGGAAGCTCTTTTGAGCCCATCTTGTATAAATCATTGTATTGTATGCCTGATATAGGTTAGATGACAGGTTGCTGAAGCTAGGTGAAAATCATTGTAAGCCAAATTAGGAGGTTGATGAGAGCTAAGACTTAGTTGTAGCTCAGACTCCACCATTGTAAATTTGCATTCCACCATTAATTGCAAAATAACAGTTTTTCCTGTTTTACATTTCTATTCAATGGATGTCATTTGCATTCTTGTGAATTGTAGATGGATGTTAGGAATCGTTTGCAGAGATAGGGATATAGTTTTCTATCTGTGAGTGTGTTAAGTTAAGTCTGGAACTCTAGGCTAAGTGTAAGGAGTGCGTGACAGAGATGGAAAAATATGTAAGCTGACGCAAGGAGTGCGCATCTGAATTCAGTGGAGTAAGAAGAGAAGTTGCGAGGAGGGAACACCAGATTAATTTACAGACTCAGGGAGAAATTTCAAGGCAGTTAAGTCCCTTGAAAATAAAGACTGTGTGGACAGAGGCACAGTTCAGATTTGTTGAACACTTTGGAAAAATATGCCAGGAGGGCATAGAGCTTGCGTGAGCATACCCAGGAACTACACTACTGAAGGTGTAGAAGAATCCTAGAATTGCTGAACATTCTGGTGAAGGAAGGCTTTGCAAGAAGTGCATCGACAAAGGAAAGGAGATGCCTTAAACCTTTTCATAAGGATAAGGGAGAAGTCATTGAAGAACTGAGCCAAGTGCAAGGAGTGTGCCTAAGGTGTTGTGAATTCACCTTATAATCTCAGGAGGAAGGGCGAGAAGCTGCTAGGATAACACAAAAATCTCAAAGAGGAACTTGAAGCCTTGAAGGTTTTCAAGCCAAGCAAAGTTGTAGGAGGGTTGCACATATTTTTGCAAGGAGTGTAGAAAGCCTTTGAGAACAACCCAAGTCTCGAAAGGAGAAGTTTTCGCTAATTTTTCAAGGGATTCGAGGACTTGCCGAAGTCCTGAAGATAGAGAAGTCACCCATCGCCAAGGAGGAGATAGGTGAAATAAGATCGAGAGGTTTGAGAGCAAGAAATTTGGGAAGTTTTCCAGAAGCATCCAGAGGATCTTCGCAAAGTTGTGAAGAGAGATTTCAATCCAGACCGTTGGATATGGAAGGACGCATGCCACAATATATTCACATTGCTGATTCACGATCAGAAGAAGCAGAGTCGAGAGGAGATAGGACTCGCGAAGTCTGAACTCACGATTTGATCACATCCGCTGATCACGAGAAGAATGAGGACTGTAGATGGGGTCCCGAAACATTCGACGATTCATAAATCGGGAAGACAGAGAAAGAAACTCGCGAAAGTGCCGAAGTATGGTGTCACGAAGGGAGCTGGACCATAGTCGTAGTCCGTGGTCACATCAAGGGATGAACTTAACATCGAGAGATAAGGTCGTTGGCGCAATAATTAACAACGCTAAGGAGAGGGTCCGCAGGTGCCACATAGTGGGTGCCGAGGAAGTAGAAATGGAATGTGCCAAGTCAAACAAGGTTCCATCATGATCTGGAGATCAAATTTTGCTCAAAAATTCAAAGTGACCGGAATCGCTTCAAATTAAACAAGAGAATAGGTCTCGTCGTTACGAACCCAACGCAACTTGTTTGGGTTCAAACAGACGTCGGGAGCAAGAGATATCACATTCTGTTCAAAATGGCAAACATGGAAAAAAAAAGGGATGCTGACTGTACAGTCCGTATAAACGATGACCTGGAAGGCCATACGACACGTGGCAAGCCGTACGACACATGGCAGGCAGTTATTGGACAGTTGGCATGTGACATGGTTTGTTGGCAGCGAATGGGATGGCGACACGTGGCCCAATCAATGGCCGCCACATGTCACCTGTTTATTTTTTAAAATCTTTGCACTTGGCAGGAGTCGACCCTGTGACCTCCGGGGCAGGGTAAATCTTTGGGAAAGGCCGCCCAACCGGCACGCCCGCACATGTTACTTAATATATAAATGCGTTGTAATATATTTAACATTGTATAAATGTGTGTTGGGGCGTGAACCGGGCCGGGGCTAAGCCCCGACCTGTGGTTATATATTGTATTTCATACGAAGGGTGCTACAGCGGTTAGACCCACCGTAACATATGTTATAATCATTTGAATGTGCACAATTTGATATGAAATGTGACCAATGTGTATGTGCGTGGGTTTAAACCTTACGGTTATGTCAACAATTTTAAACTTAAGCCCTGTTGTGTAATAGCGCGCGGTCATGTGGTGACCATGTGCCCACGGGCCTTGGTAGTTAAGTCCGGGGTGTAATCGTTCGACAGTTTGGACCGGTTGTGCCCGGTGCCAAGTTTTTACGCTTTAAAATGTGTGTGGGCTAGGTTGAGCTAAGAAAGGTGTGTTTTGTAGATGTAGAGACAACAAGCTTGAAGGGCGAACTTCCAGGAAGTCTGTCTACTTCAATTTTTGGCCAAACGAGGTGCCGAAAAAGCCCAGCTAGGGGTTTTTGGACATTATGAAGCCATTGGAGCAGTCTATTTGGAATTTTGAGCATTGTAAAGCACATTGTTGAGCACTTTGAGCAAATAATACAAATGATCCATTGGAAGCTGGACCAGGAGATGTAGCCCAAGAGAGGGGTGAACTCCTTTATCATTTGTTGTGTTATGTGTTTTCTGTTCATTGATTATGTTGTTGTTTATATGCATCTTGAATGAGTAAATCCTATTAAAGTTGTGTTGCAAAGTTGATCCATTTTCATTTTAACACATAAATTTTACTTGCAAATATATTCAAGAATTCAAGTCTTCTTCATTTTTAGATCACATCAGGAGCCCGACAAGTCATTCGACTTGACGACTTGATCGATCCTGGACCGAGACGTCGTTTGAGCCCAAAGGAGGGAAGGGGGTTGTAACCAGGTTGTAAAAGACCCACTGGATGTTGATGTTCATCTTTTACCCGTTGACAATCTAAGCATTTATATAAGTATTCAACTGTTTTAGATTTCATATTAGGCCAATAAAACTGTTTTCTTAAAGTTGTTATTATTTTCTGGTATCCTGGATGACCAGAATAGGGATTTTTGTGCAACTCATTCAAGATCATCATCTTCAATTTAATAGAATTAGGTACATATAACCTGTTTTTGAACCTTAACAATCCATTTTTATCGATACTGAAATCTGTACTGTGCAAATTTCCCTCATTTTTCAGAAACTGATTTGTTGTTTTGGTGTATTCTATATCGTTTATGCTTTTTGATTTAATTATGTCCTTGATATCATTTTTTGATTTGCTGATGATTAATTCATATAACTCATTATTTCTCTAACTTAGTTCATCTGCAACTTTATTTTCCTTTCCTTTGGTGTGTTGTACTTCGAAATCAAACTCACTTAGAAAAGATAACCACCTCTCCTATATTGCATTGAGATCCTATTGATTGAACACGTGTATTTCACATCACTGTTTTCTGTTAATAAAACTTTTCTTCCCATTAAATAATTCCACCACATTTTTAATGCATGAATTACAACTGCTAATTCTAGAAAATGAGTTACGTAGTTTCTTTCATGTTCCTTTAATTTGCATGATTCATAACAAATGACATTTCCATCCTTTGTCATTACTTTTCCTAATCCTTCTTTACTTGCAACTACAAAAACTGTAAAATATTTATGGGGCTCATCCACTTTAAGTATTGGTGGTGTACTTAATAAACCTTTCAATTTATCAAAACTGTCTTGGCATTTTTGAGACCAAATAAATTTTGTCCCCTTTTTCTGAAATGATGTGATAGGATAGGTGATTTTGGAAAACCCTTCGATAAACCTCCGGTAATAACCGGTAATCCCCATGAATGATCATATTTTCTACGTCTTTAGGAATAGTCCATTCCATAATTGCTTTAATCTTTTCAGGGTTTACTGCAATACTGTCTTCCGATATCACATGTCCTACATATTGTATCTTTCTTTGATAGAAATAAAATTGATCAAACTTAGCATATAATGTGTGCTCTCTTAGAGTCTCTAATACTATTTTCAAATGATTTTCATGATCTTCTTCAATTTTTTAATAGATTAAAATATCATCAATAAAAATCAGCACAAATTTATCCAAGTACTAGTTAAATATGTTGTTCATCAAACACATAAAAGTTGTTGGTGCATTAGTAAGTCCAAATGGAATCACTACAAACTTGTAATGTACATAACGTTTTCTAAACCTTGTTTTATTTACGTCTTCATATTTTATCCCGATTTGGTGATAACCAAATCTTATGTCTAGTTTATAGAATATTTTTTCTACTACAACATGGTCAAATAAATCATTGATCCTAGGTAGAGGGTATTTGTTTTTAATCATAATTTTATTCAATTGATGATAGTCAATACATAATCTTAGCATTCCATCTTTCTTTTTAACAAATAATACGGGTGCACAGAGGGTGAAACACTTGGTCTAATGTATTCTTTATCTAACAGTTCCTGTAATTGAATTTTTAATTTTGTTAACTCAGGAACACTCATCTTGTAAGGTTCCTTTGATACTAGGGTAGATCCAGGTAGTAGATCAATAGAGAAATCTATTTATCTCCTTGGAGCTAATTCCAATATCTCTTCCACAAATACATCCTTAATCCCTGAAGAACTACAAAGTCTTCCAAACTTGGTTTTCTTTCTCTTTTTAGAATATTTGTTACTTTAATAGAATATATTTTTCAACCTTTACTAATACACTTTTTGAATTGCATTGCTGATATTTGTCTAACAAAAACTGGTTTTCAAATTCCTTCTACTGTTCTTGCTATACCATTTTCATCCTTGTATACAAATGATTTTTCATAACAATTTAGTATTACTTTGTTCTTTTCTAAGAAGTCCATTCCAACAAGTATGTCATATGATCCTAAAGGTAATACTTTCAAATTTATCTTTGTATTCAGACCACTTATATTTAGTTCACAATCATGAATGAATTCTGCTACTTTTATTTTTGTGTTTGTTGGTAACTGTAATAACCAAGATTTAGCATGATTACCTTATTTAGCTTGTTTGAGTCTACTAAAGTTAGGGTAGAATAACTTAAAATAGCTCCTAGTTCAATTAAAATAAATACTTTGTTGTTATGAATTTTACCTTTAATCTCTAGAATAGTGGATTGATGATCTGCTTGCCTGACATCCAAAGCTGCGTTGATTCTGTGAATGTTTTTTCCTATATCTCCAACTGTTGAAGCTTCTTGTGTGTTTTGAATAGTTTTATTTGCAACATTCCTAGAAGGACAATTTCTCAATAAATGCGGTTTTGCACATCCCCAACATTTAAATGGTTCTCTAGGATTATCATTTTCTTTCTTGAATCCCAGGTTAACTAACTTACTGCTCTGTATTTAAATGGTGAAGGTTTGAAACACCTTTTTCCTCTGATTTAACTTTTCCTGTTTCTTTTCTTTCCATGCTTTTGGATTTTTAGATTGTTATTTGTATTGATCATAAAAGATCCTTGCTTTTCACAGTACTTTATTCAAGGTTTTTAGGTTATCAAACTCTATTCTGTCCTTGTATGACTGAGGTAAACAGCGTAAAAACCTTTGAAATTTTACCTTTTCATCTTTATATAAGGTACAAATCTCAATAATTCCGGAAATTTAGTGAGTAGATCCTCCATGGGCATATGTCCTAACTCCATTTCATAGAACTCTTAAGTTTTTCTCTCATAATAACTTTTAGATAATTATTGTTTCTTGAATTGCTTCTTGAAACATTCCCATTCCATCTTCTTTTCTTTTAGTCCTTTGGATAATTTTAAGTCTTTCCACCATATGCTGGCTTTACCTTTTAGATTGTAAATAACCAATTTTACTTTCATATTACTAGAGTAGTTGTATATATGGAAGTATTTATTTATGTCAAGCAATCAAGATTATGCCTTCTCACCGGTTATGGACTCACCGTCAAAATTTGAAGGTTGGATTTTCTTAAAATCTCCATCTAAATGGTCCATCTGTTTTCTTTTCCTTACTGTAGATGCTTTATTTTATGTCATGTGTGTGTCATTAGATGAGTTTTTTTCTCTTTCTATTTCATGGTAGAATATTTTGAGGACGTTTTACTAACTTCCTCATCCACTTCATTATTCTTTGGACTCTTCTTTATTGCTATGCTTCATAGCAATATCTCATTAATTTCCTTTTGATATTCTTGAGCTTTATTTAATTTTTCATTATCAACTTTGAATACCTATAATTCCACGATCAGATTCCTCATCGTTTCCAACACCTAGGTGGTTGAACTTCCTTCACTGTGATGTTTTGGGTTTCTAGTAATCTCTTCATTATTGTTTCTTTTAGGTCTATCTTCTTCTCCATTCTGCACTATCTGTTTTACAAAACAATTTTGACACAGTCTGTCTGTAACAGTAAAATGTTGTTTGTTAGATTTTTTACTTAACAAAATAATTTTCTGGTGTCCCTCTTTGGCCTAAGTGTTGTAACCTACAACTCTGATACCACATGTAACATACCCAAATTTCCATATAATTTTGTTTTTGTTTGTTTAGGTTAAACATATGGATATGTTCATCGCCATTACTTATCTTGACGATACATAATTAGATATGTCCTTGAAATATGAGAGTTATCGAATTCTCACGACTTGTTATCGTCTGTTTAATTAAATTAAGTACTATTATCACATGAGAACTTGGTTAACCAATGAAAGGTCCCCCTTCAAGTTTCTAAAAGAAATATAATATTATGTTCCTTTCAACAAACACAGACATACTAGTATTTAAAGTATTGTTACTATGGAGAAACTAGATCGTATAATGTAAAAATAATGTAAAGGGGTTTTGTAAAAAGATTATACAATATACTAAGTTCGAGTGGTTACCTTGGTCTATCCAAATTTTGGTAAGGAAATTACTACGAAACGATTTTAACTTGGACAATGGAAACTTGCAAGGGAAGGGACACATCTTAAATTTATGGATCAAGTACATAATGGCCTGTCAAGCCAGACCAAGAACTAATCCAATCACCCCAACTCTCTCACATCACATGTATAGATGTAAGGAATTACATTTCTTGAGGTAACGGGATCAATGTTTTTCATCACTTGAATCATATAGCTCTGTAACCATTTCCCATAGTCATTATGTCACTTGTTTCTCTCGAAGGCTTTCCTCTGGTTGATAGAGAGATTTGATATTGGTGCTTCGTTCTAGGAATGTCTAAGGTTAAAACTTGTGGAAAACCTTAGAAGAACAAAGGTGTCGATCATGTTACGTCTCATGCGTTCAGACTCATTCACAGGTAAGGATAACCACCATTACACATACAACTCCGTTTAGATTTGTTGTAAGAAATGGCAGTTTAGATTGTAGAAGTTTGTGGCTATTGGCCATTACTCTTTTATTTCCTCGACATGGTAAATAATATCTATAGAGAGATTATACTATCTCGTTTTATTTGTTTGCAAGGAAAAGTGATTACTATAATTATGGTATAGATCCTTTTACATTTTACAAGCTTGTCTCTCGTCCCTTTTGGTTGAGCTAGGCCATCATCCGAGATTTAACATGAGTCCTATTTAATGAGGTTTTAAAAAAAATACATTTTGTTTCTTCATTTATGTATATATCATACTATGAATAGGTGTTGATTCTAGGTTAAATACTCTTATAAAAATGATACTTCTATCCTTTTGTGACACGTGGTATAATAAAACTTTTCATTGGGTTAGTCTTAGAGAAACAATCCAAATCTGTTTTGTGTGAGTGGATTTTTATAAATGGTAGTTGTAATTCTACGTAAATTGAGACTTTAATGTTATATGATTGTATTCTTTCTTTTCCTGTGTGATTTGTAAGTTTTAAAAATGAATTTTCCCATATATTACATGCTTCTTGTCCCAATGCAAAATGGGTCTTTCTGTAATCTTCTTCGTGTCTTCGTTAATTATAATAATTTCCCTTAATCATATGTTTTGTCTCTGTTTGAATTTGTTTCCTTGAACATTAAATTTATTTTTAAAAATTAAGTGGAGTGAAACTAATGATAGGTCTCTCATGTGCAAGGGAACCCATCAGTTATTTCCTGGTCACCTCCTCCCTACGCAATCGTAGATTCTTCCAGGAGTTCAAAAAATCACGACCTTGTATTAAATCAATATCGAGTTTACACAAAAATGACCGCATCCTTGTGAGGATAGGAAATACTGACAACTATCTCGACCAGAGTTTGCTTGGTGGGGAAAATATTAATTCACTCAAATTCATGAGATAAGTGTTTCAATTTTTTTTTTCTTCTTAAGTTTCTTGAAGTTTCCTATGCTTATTCTAAATTCTGACTTTGAAAAAATTCTCATATGAAATTCCTTTTGTCTTACAGGATTCTAAATTTTGACTTTGAAAAAATTCTCATATGAAATTCCTTTTGTCTTACAGGTGAGGATAAGGAGTTCATCGCCACTTCCCTTCACTATTAATAATTCCCTTACTAAAGGTACTCAAGAATTTTTTTCTGGGAATGCATGTACTACATTTCATAACCTACAAACTTTGTGATTGTTTAATCTATTTCGTGATTCATTAAGTGTTCTATATCCGGGGTTTGACTCTTGTAAGTTGAAGTTTACATTGATACAATAATTGGTGGTTTTTAAACAACTATCTCATTTATACTTATGATTAAACCCACATAGGCTTGCACATAAATGTTTATCCCCATAAATGTCTTGTATTACAACATTTCCTATATTTCGTTTTGTGTAAATAATATCAATTCCTCGTTTGGGAATAAACTCTAGTACATAACTTAAACCAAGTATATTCACAACATATTCTTTTATTCAAGAACCAAATGTAGAGTACTCTTACTCCTATTGTGTCTTTTGTAACTTATTACTGGGAATTGTACTGGTAAATAGTTTTATTTTCTAGTTGTTTAATGTTGTAGTTTTCCTATTATGTATTACATTTTCTCATGGTTTACTTTGTAAATTCATGATCTCAATAATAATGATAGAGACCCCTTGTTCTCACATTCCTATAGAATGGTTGAAGTATTCATTCTTCTTTTTATGCATGAAATATTTAAATAATTCCATGGTTGTCTAGTATTTTATAATACATTATTGTATATGGTAGTTTTTCTAGAAATTAAGATCACGTATGATAACACAAAATTGCTTAAATATTTATTTTCTCGGGATTATAACTATAATATAAAATTTTGTGTTGAGTTATCTATGAGTTATAAGGTGACTATTTAACTTCTGTAATATGCATACATCTATACCAATCCAATCATGTAGCATACACATAGAATTTTTGTAGCTACATCCAATCATTAATCTCTACATGAATAATAAAATACATCTATACATATCCAATTCTATAGCATACACAAATTATGTAGCTACTTAAAATCCCTAAACTCAATTGAACAATAAACTACAACTATATAGATCAGATTCTGCACTGTAAACAATTCAATATCTAACATGAATGACAAGAGATCTATGAAAATACATCTCTGTAACCATGGTGTTGGAAAGAAAATGGAACATTCATGTTCCACCCATCTGTAGATACAAAAAAACCAATATTACTTATCCTAATAACCCCCTAGCCTGACCATGACTCCATAAGGGAAAACTGAGCTTCACTCTTTAGCCATTGTCTTTTTATATAGTTCATAAAATCAGTTGCCTAACACCATTTGTGCTCATAACAACAAATAGTCATGTCCACATCATACTAAGTAATGTATTTCCTCACACATATGTTGTATATATTTCATTTTCCATTGCCTAGGATTTTTTCCATCCATTTTCCTCCTTGGAAAATTCACAACTTTACAAATCCCTAATTTTTAGGAGCTGCCAGTGACATAAATCAACTTTTGACACTTGTAAAAATAAGCTCGGAGTTAAATCAAACATGTTACCCACTCATGGAGTCATAGTCAACTATTTTTAACCTAGTTGTTCCACCTATTTTCTAGTATTTAATTTATTAAAATATCTGTCTCATACATGTGTCCATCAAAGGAGGATAGTTGGCAAGTCAAACTCTTTCCCAACAATGAAAATAATAATAATTACATGCATTCATAATTTCAAATACGAATTTCCATAAATGTAAATTTATTTTCAAAGCAATAACATTTAAAATAAATTATTTTAATATTTGAGGATGTCATAAAAAAAATCAGTGATTATTGATCAAGCAAAATAGATAGACCGGATTCATCATTTCACGGAATAAAAAAGGCAGGTGTTGGTATTTAAAAGAGTATAATTCCTAAATTTTATGACCATGGTGCATATCAAACCAGAATGATCTCCGTTGTGGACTATGATAAAAGAAGATTAAATATAGCAGTTATGGAGACAAAGGAGCAGAAGAAGGTGACAAACATTTCGATTGATCTTAATGCAATCCATCATTAGATAAATTCGACCTACATAGAAAAACTACAGAAATGATAAGCATGGACTCTATGATAACCAATGTTGGAATCAAGAAGCTTCAGTTCATAAATAAGAAGCTCAAGACCCAACTAAAAAATGAATCATTAGCCACTATAACTAGACAAATAAGAGTAGAATAGCCAGAACAATGGGTAATGGACCCAGGAGAAAACCCAAGAGATGAAGCATCTATACAAGAATTAATAAAAACCAAGGACAGAGAGATCCAAGAATTGAAGAAAAGTATTAACATCCCAGGAATTGATCATGTACAAAATCCACAAATACAAGCAGATTAAGAAGAAAAAGAACAACTTTTGAAGAAAATGATTCAGATGGAAGAAAAAAATGATTTGTATTCCCAACATATTGAAATTATGAAGGGAGGATCTCAATTGTTACAATGAACATAATCATGTTATCCAACAATAGGATTTCCAAAGGCATTGGCAGATTTAAATTTGAAGGGAGATGAAATTGATAAAATGAAGAAAACCATTGCAACACAAAATGAAGAAATCAAGGACAAAGACAAAATTATTGAAAAATATAAAAACTAAAATCTAAATTGCTAACAGATATAGAGAAAATGAAGAACACATTGATAGGAAAATCCTATCTAATAGGAGCCAGAAATATCATTTGGGATGATTTTTTCAGTTAAGTTGGCAAGCTTTGGAATTATTTCAAGATAATAGATGATGAAATGTTGTTAACAGATAAAGAAAATAAAATCATCTAGAAATCATTCCATGAATTGGGAACTAGACCTCAGGTTACTACTCATACCTTTAAATTCCTAAATATTACTTCGTGTGAAATATTAGCAACCAAAGGTGTCAGAGACAAAACTGCAATGGTTATGGAAACATAAAAGGTCTTTACAAAAATGAACTTAATACAAAAATATCATAATAAATGCATTCTGGTGAAATTAAATGTTGAATCTTTCACAAACAACTTTGAGAATTTAGTTAAAATGGGATCCTTCAGCTTGGGATAAAAAGGGGAAAACATTTTCTGATGAAAATTACATGAAATGCTTGTTTTTTTTCCAGAGGAAAAGAAGATAAATTTCAAAGAATGGTTGATAGTTTGAGAGGGAAGACCACTGCCACATATTTATACATGATTTCCACGTTCTTTGGCAAATAAAAAATTTATTTTCAAATCCTTTCGCATATGAAAAATACACAGAGTTGGATATCACATTCATGAAGATGAATTCATTCAATTATCCTTTAAATGAAACTTTGAATCTTCTTCTCCAACTGTTGGTAGGATGAGTCATCAAATGTAGTTAAAGAAAATCAAGATTTGTCTCCTCCAAATAGCCTATTTTCTAGGAGTCAAATAATTTTTTGTATTCGAATAAGCCTAATAAAAGGGATCGAATAACAATTTTGGTTTCGACCTTACTTGAATAAATGTGAATGATAAATAAATACATAAAGGCGATTTTTTTGGAGGTTCGACTACAAATCTTTAATAAAAATTCTGCAAGTTTCGAAGATTCAAAATTATATGTTTCAGTCTATGTGATTCTTTTCTTGATGTTATTTTCATACTTATAAATTCCTCTTGAATGTGTCTATTTCCATGAATGTGATGATTTATTACAAAAAGTACCATCATTAACTGCAAAAGGTATCTTTAAAAGTTACAGATTTATTCAAATATATTGTGAGTATTAAGAAGACTTGTTCTTAAATTTCGTTATTCCTTTTTGAATAGAAACAAAGTATTATTTTATGTTCAAATTTTATCCTAGTTTAAAGAAATATTCAATAATCATTTCTTAGTTATGAAATTTAAGTAATATTTACAAGGATACATTACTTCATTGTTCAATTTTATTTTCCTTTATTCCTTCTTTGATCCTCTTAAAAATTTAATTGTTTGAAACATAGAAACATTTTCCTTCCAATATTGATGGAAATATCATGTTGGAATTGATGTCAACATAAAGAAAATAAGTACCATAGTGGAGTATGACATGGAAATAAAGTAAAAGCTACATGAATAAAGAGTTACAAGAACACAATGGACTACCAGAATATAAGGGATTGCCTAGTCGAGTACTTTGAAAGATGAAAGATTGAGACAATTTCAATTACTGCACTGGTCAAGTTGAGTTGTCCTGGTGAATTTATATTTGGTTGATACAATATCGTGATGAACAAAATGAATAATGGTGAGTCTCCCTCTTGAATACTTTCTCGTGCACTATAATTTTAGAGTGTAGTCGAAGGGACACTTGTTGATGCAGCACCAAGAACCATTGAGTCTGTTAGATCAGCATGGTAGTTGATATTTCATAGAAAGTTTTGGTCATAATTCTTTCCACGATGAAGTTGGACGACCCTTCAAACCCAAACAATTTCCAGCAGCCACAAATGGTTAGATCCACTCAGGCAGTCAATTGTTGAATACATTGTCATTGATATCAAAGGTTAGTAAGTGATGAAATATAAATATGACTTTAATAAATAACAAAAGTTTAAAAGTTAGGTGGAAGTGGAGTTTACATAAAAGAGGATTAAATATGAAAGTGGAATAAAGAAAAAAGTAAAAGTGAAATTGGATTAAAGATAAACGTAAAAGTGAAAGTGGAGTTAAAGAAAAAGGGTAAAAGTGAAAGAGCACATGGTATGTGCACATGGTGTTTGCAAACTATGGTTCTATTTACCCATGGTAAGGTAAAAAGTGAATTAAATCATGATAGTCAATATGTATTGACCCAATTGAAAATGTGACTAAATGATCTAAAAGGCACAATGGTTTATTGGAGTTATATTAATTAAAATAGTATGGTTACTATGTTATATTGAAAATGAACGTACTTATAATGAAGAGATACATTTCTATATTGAAGAGGTGCAATTGTTCAATTGTACATGACCATTGGAAGACTATATAAACGAAAATTCTTGTTGAAAGAGGGTGTGTCTCTGGGCTTGAAATATAAGTCAATAATAGTGTAAGAGACTAAGAAAGTAAATGAAGATATGCAGTTGAATCAAAGAAGATTATCAAGATTTGAAGATTGAAGTACTTATCATAAAAATGGAGGTTGGGTAGTGTTAGGACAGGTTGGATATTGCAAAGGAGGATGTAGCCTCCTTCTAGTTGAATCTAGTAAACCAAGGTGTTGGAAAATATTTTCAGTTATAGTTGAAGAAACTAGGGAGTTGGTGATTCCTTTTAGTCAATTCTGGCAAAACCTAGAGGGGTTTTAAAATCCTTCTAGTTGGTGCTAGTAAAACAATGATTGGTGTTTCCTTTGAGTTGGACCTCATAAATTTAATGTAATCCTTATTAAAAATAAGAAGAATATTTGTTGCTTTTGGGTTTTCCACCTTAAAATTATCTGTATTGTACCTTGATATTGATCATTTGTTTTGATTTGATAAAATTAATAATGAAGTGGTTTTAAATTGTGGAAAAAGGATAATACTAATTCACCCTTGCCCCTCTTAGTATCAAACAATATTCCAATAATTGGTATCATAGTGGGTTACTCTATCACATTCTAATCATTCGAAGGAAGATTATAAGAAACTATAATGGATCAATAAGAAGGGATGTCCTCAAACAGAGATTCACTATTCAAAGGAGATAAATATGAATTTTGGAGTATAAGAATGAGAAGTTACCTAATGGCCCTGGGATGTGATGTATGTCTATCTGTGATAAAGTGATCTGGATTTATGAGTGGAACAAAATGAATAAAAAACCAAATACAATAACACAAAGATATGGAGCACAACAACATATATCTAGTGAACAATAACTTCTATTGAATAAATAAAATAGGATGAAAATGTAAAACTGCAGAACTTAAAACAACTTGCTCGAATGGTGTAGCTATCTCTGAGAAGATATGTGGTTGCTATGCACATCTGTTTGAGAAAAATGATTACAATGAGGCTCTAGAGGAATGTTTAACATTACTCATGAATGCCAAAACCCTAGACATCCAAGAATCTAATGCTAGGAGATGAAACACCAAAAGTTATGTGGTCCCCGATGGGTAAGTTGGTACCTCAAATTCTCATGGTCGTAATTTTTGAATACGACCTCCATTTTAGGCATGTGATAGCCTGTTTGAAAGGTATTTTCGAGAAATACACATTATGTGATCAAACTTTGACTTTGTCTATAGTTTGACTATGACAAGCCAACAAAACATTGTTTAGGGCCCCAAAAAATCTCTAGAAGTATAGAAAGATGCACTGGCATTAAAAATTCCAAAATGACCCAGTTGAAATAGGTGGGCGGCCACCAATATCCACCTAGATGGTTTTTAGGGCTTCAAGATAGACCCGTAAGTGTAGAACCCACACTTACAAAAAATGTCATCATTACAGAGAAACGTGATGAACTAAAAAACTGTGAGGACAAGCTAGTTGGAATAGGTGGGTGGAAACCAATATCCACCTGGATCAGTCCCCCCCCTTTAGGAAGAAATGGTCTTCATTTCATTTAGTGACCCCATTAGGTGATGAAATTTCTATTGAATTTGTCCCTGGGTGAGCTAGTTTCCTTAGTGCAAGATCTGCCCTGCCTTGACAACCCGATAAAGCTAAATCCTCTATTGATGAGTGCCCTTGACCTATGTGTTCACTATCTGATCAGTGGATTCTTGTTCCATGTAGTCAGGGTTGAGCTCTGTTGGTGTCAACTTTTTTGCGATAATTGAGGTGTCTAATAATGGTGGAAAATATGGTCGGAGGAGGTCCACATTGAACACTGGATGCAAGCCAAGGAAGGGGGGAGTGTTGAGCTCAAAAGAATTGTCACCCATAGCCTTGGCGATAGTGTAAGGCCCATAGTGAAGTGGATGGAGCTTCCTATGGGGCCCTATAAGGTGTTCTTTCTGCAAATGTAACTAGATCTTGTCTCCCACCTGAAAATTGTGCGGTACTCGATGTTGATCATGGTGCTGCTTGTAATTAGCATTGAATTTATACAAAATGTCATGGACCTATTGGTGGATGTGATAAGTCCACTCAATGAATGTGGTGGCTTTGTTGCCCTCAGACTGAACATGGGAATATTCTATCTATGTGGTTGCAAGAGGTAGTGCAACACTAATGGGACCCAACGGTTGGAATCCGAGCCCCATATGAAATGGGCTATGGATGGTGGAGCTATGGATATCCCTGTTGTAGTTGTGTTGAACATAGGGAATACTCTCATCCCATGTACGTGGATTTTTAGAGTTATACAAGTGCATGATGTGCACAATCATCTGATTGATGACCTCTATTTGGCCGTCGATTCGAGGGTGGAAGGCAATGGATTTAGCGATCTTGGTGTCCAAAAGTGACCATAGACTCGACCAAAATGTGCTAAGGAACCTGTTGTCCCGATTGGAGATGATGGTCTGTGGTATCCCAAAATGGTCCCACACTTGTTCGAAGAAGATCTTGGCAGTATCTATCAGTGTGATGCTCTTATTGTAGGCTGTGAGAATGGCCATCTTCAAAAACCGATAAACCACGACAAATACACAATCATTTCCTTTCTTGGTGGATGGAAGGTGAGAAATGTAATCCATCGAGATGGATTCCCAAGGCCTTTAATAAGTAGGAAGAGGGGTGTATAAGCCTTGCTTCTTGATGGATGTCTTGGAAATGGCATAGGCAGTGCAATATATGATATACTTGATGACGTCTTGTCGAGTTTTTTCCAGTAAAAATGTTTCTGTAGAACGACCACAATTTTATCTATACCAATCTGTCCTTCCATCCAACTGTTGTGATCCTCCAAAATAATATTTTCACCCTCTCTTACAGGAGCACAGAGGTGACCCAGATGGTATAACAGTCCATCCTGAATGTAAAAATTGGTGACATTCACACTTGTACCCAAGAGATAGTATGTGGTGGTGAAGTCAGGATCTCGATGATAAAGTTGGGGCCATTGAGATGCCTCATTCCCATAGGAATGGAGCACAGTGGTGAGTGCGGCCGTGGTATATCGACTGAGGTAGTCAACGATAGGATTTGTGCTCCATGTCTTATAATTGATGTTGCTATGGAACTATTTTAGGTGTGTGGACCACTTTTGATGGAAACCGTTATGACACTTCCCCTGTGTCTGTATGAACTGCAGAGGCTTCTGATCAGTGTGGGTGATTGTCTCCTTTTCCAAAAATTGATGTTTCCATTGAATCCAAGCTTGCACAATGTAATACATTTCTTTGTCATAGGTGGGGTATTTTCGGACAGTATCTGAGAGTGTCTCACTATGATATTCTACTGGATGCATGTGTTGAGTGAGAATGGCACCTATAGTATAGTCAAATGCATCAATCTCAATCTCAAATGGTTTTTGTTGATTAGGTAAGGAGAGTACTAGAGCTGAGCACAAGTGATGCTTCAGATCATCAAATGATCGTTGTTGTGCCTTCCCCCATGCGAACATTTCCCTTCCACCTCCCTTGGTGACTTGGCAGAGAGCCCATGCAATATGGGAAAATCCTAACATGAATCGTCGATAGAAGTTGGGAATTCCCAAGAAGCTCCAAAGCGATTAGTGTGGTAGGGGATGGCTAGTCATGGATAACTTGTATCTTAGTTGGATCCACATGTACCACATTCTCATCAACAATGTAGCCCAAGTATTGGACCATGCTCATTCCAAAGGATATTTTTTCCAAGATGGCGTATAGCCTGTGTTGTCGGAGAGTGCTCAAAATCTACTGAATATGCTGCATGTGCTCCTCCCAAGTTCTGCTAAAGATGAGGATGGAATCAAGATATACAACCCCAAAAGAGTTGGTGAAGGGTATTAATACATCATCCATCAACCTCATGAAATGTGTTGGTGCATTTGTTAAGCCAAATGGAATGACCAACCATTCGAAGAGACCTTCTTTAGATTTGAAAGTTGTATTTCATACATCAGTTGGTTCGATGGGAACTTGGTGATAGCCAAAATTTAGGTCAATCTTGCTGAAGATATTTCCCCCCTTGAGTTGGTAAAGAAGGTGATCAATTCAAGGAATTTGGTACTAGTTCCCGACTGTGATTTTTTTTAATTCTCTATAATCAATGGAAAGCCACCATGTCTCATCTTTCTTATGCACCAGTACAATCAGGATTCTGCAAGGGTAGCAGTTGGGTCTGATATGCCCCTTTTGAAGAATCTCTTGGATCTGATGCTTGATTTTGTCATTTTTGATCACCGAGAAATGATAGACTGGTCCATTAGGAAGAGGTGCACTGGGGGTTAGATCAATTGAATGCTTGAATTGACAGTACATCGATACCCCAATGGGTGAGGAGAATATGTCTCTGTACTCTTCCACAATCCCATCCACTTGCTTCTGCTACAAAGAGAGGCTATGTGTAGATGTCACATATATGGCGGTGACCTTCTTCTTACTGTGAGCACGGATCATAAAGAAGATGAACTTCTTGGTCTGTGAAATGACCTTATTGCATTGTTTAGAAAATATTAAAGAAATAGCGATAGGCGACGCTACCTCTGGTGTCCTATACAATTGTCTACCCAAAATAATAATAACACTGCGGGGTATAGAATCATACACATCATGTCACTTCCATAAATATGGTTTTCGTAAAAGAACATCTAAAAATTCAAGGGGAGAAATATCACACAATACCTTGTCTTTGAAGGGCTTGATTCCATAGGGCAGATGACACTATTGGTTGGCGCAAAGATATCTTCCTTAGAGATGCTAGCCGATGGTGTAGGGCAATGGGTGTGGTGTCATCAATAGGTACAACTGTTTGATGACCTATACTGGGATCAGGTTCTTCTGAATTTCGCTATCTAAAATGAAATGAAGAAGAGCCCCCTTTACCCACATCTATGAGTGAGAGAGGCATTCCCATTCCTCTGGTTCTTCTGGTTCACTTTGTTGGACTTTGATGGTAGTGACAGTGGCGCTGGATTCGACATTGATAATTTGCTTCCCTCCTTCTATATTTGATTCAAATTCAGAATCTACCTCCGACTCATAATCTTTTAGCTTGGACACCAACGAATTCTTGAAGCAACATTGTTTGGTGTTGTGCCAAGGGATTTTATGGCATTCACACCACTTTCTCGTGTCCTTCCTCGAATTCTTATTACCCTTCTTGGGTTGCATCTTGGACTGGTTGTCCTGAGTGTGTCCATATTTTATTTTCCCCTTGTTTTGTGGGTTGGGGCCGCCTTTTCCCTGCTTTAGCTGTGAGGAGTTTGTAGATCCAAACTCTTTCTTGTTCTTCTTAAATTTCTTCTCAATCTTGACATCATATATATAAGTCGCACCTAAGGATGTGATGTCCATAAACTCCATTTATGTTTGAATGTATGTATTCATAAAACCACAATATTTGAGTACCAGATGTTGTTCAGAGTCTTTGATACCCAATTTGATGTGCAGGGTATGGAAAATATTGGTGAAATATGGTACTGTCTTATTCCTTTCCTGACGCAACGTGGTCCACCTTATGTATTGGTTCTTGTAGCTTCCAAAAGGGTAGCACTATTATGTAATGGGATCCCTGAAGGAATACCATGTGGGAGAGACCGCAAATATTGCATATTCCTCCATGGACCTTTTCTCAGAGTAAGTATCCCACCATTCCTTAACATGGGGGTAGACCTTGAGGAGTGCAAAAGTAATTTTTTCCCTATCGGAAAAATTGTGGAATGAAAAATACCCTTCAAGTAGATTCATACATTTATCTACAATATCTGAATCTATCAGTCCTTCAAATAATGGAATATCAAAATTTACTTGTACCCTGAAGGGGGTTGCATGGATGCTTGATGAAGATGTGTCTCCCGTGGGAAGTTGTTGAAGGATACCTGCAAATTTGTCCATCATTTCGTTCCTTTGTCGTACAAAGGCTTCCTCGAGAAACAATTTTAAAGGATATCCTACTCCATCATATTTCTTCTCATCCCCCATGGGTTGTTTTTAGGCTCAGAATGACCAATATTGAAAAGGATAGACTATTTCAAGCCACAACTTATTGTGCCCAAATCTTGTCAGGGACATGAACAAAGAAAAATACATTAAGAGAAAACCTCTCTGATACCACTGATCTAGATTTATTAGAAGAACAAAATGAGTAATAGACTAAATACAATAACACAGAGATATGAAAAACAACAACAAATATCTAGTGAACAATAACTTCTATTGAATAAATAAAATAGGCTGAAACTATAAAACTGCAGAACTGAAAACAACTGGCTCGAATGGTGGTAGCTATCTATGAAAAGAGATGCAGCTGCTACACCCATATGTCTAAGAAGAATGATTATAATGAGGCCCCAGAGGCCTTTTTAACATTACTCATTAATTCCAAAACCCTATACATCCAAAAATCTAACCCTAGGAGATGAAATGCCAAAAGTTATGCAGGCCCCGATGGGTAAGTTGGTACCTCAACTTCCCAGGGTCGTAAATTTTGCATATGATCTTTGTTTTAGGTGTTTGATAGCCTGTTTGAAAGGTATTTTCAACAAGTACACATCATGCCATCAAACTCTGACTTAGTCTACATTTTGACTGTGGAAAGCCAAAAAACACTATTTAGGACACCAAAATGGCCCTGGAAGTACAAAAAGATGTACTGATATGAAAAATTCCAAAATAATCTAGTTGAAATAGGTGGGAATCCACCAATATCCACCTGGATGCTGTGTAGGGCTTCAATATATCCTTGGAAGTGCATAACCCACAATTACAAAGAAATGCCCTCATTATAGAGAAACATGTTGAACTAAAAAATTGTCAAGAGGAGCCAGTAGGAATAGGTGGGTGGCCACCAATATCCACCTGGATCATAAAAGGTTATGATGTACTAGAAACTAATCCTTCAGAAACAACTACAAAGAAAATTTGCAATGATAATTCAAGAGTTGTAAATGCAATTCTGGGTGGATTAGCAAATAATGTATTTGTGAAAGTCATGCATTATAAATTAACAAAATAGATTTGGGACAAAATAAAAATAATCTATGAAAGAAATGTCAAATTCAAGAAAGAAAATCTTCAAATCTATAGATCAAAGTTTGAAAGATTGAAGATGAAAGAAGAAAAAAACATTGTAGAGTAACTTCTAAGAGTAGATGGGATTGTCAGCATAATCAGAGGACTAGGATAAGAATTAGATGAAAAACTATTAGTCCAAAAGGTACTAAGATCACTCCCAATGAGATATGATCCCAAAGTATGTACCTTGTAATATCAATGGAATATTGAAAAACTCACAATGGATGAACTACATGGGATTATCATAGCTATGAAATGAGAACAAGACAAGAAAAAC
>ML777871.1:362762-377274 GCA_009831015.1 Picea engelmannii
TGTTTAATCTATTTCGTGATTCATTAAGTGTTCTATATCCGGGGTTTGACTCTTGTAAGTTGAAGTTTACATTGATACAATAATTGGTGGTTTTTAAACAACTATCTCATTTATACTTATGATTAAACCCACATAGGCTTGCACATAAATGTTTATCCCCATAAATGTCTTGTATTACAACATTTCCTATATTTCGTTTTGTGTAAATAATATCAATTCCTCGTTTGGGAATAAACTCTAGTACATAACTTAAACCAAGTATATTCACAACATATTCTTTTATTCAAGAACCAAATGTAGAGTACTCTTACTCCTATTGTGTCTTTTGTAACTTATTACTGGGAATTGTACTGGTAAATAGTTTTATTTTCTAGTTGTTTAATGTTGTAGTTTTCCTATTATGTATTACATTTTCTCATGGTTTACTTTGTAAATTCATGATCTCAATAATAATGATAGAGACCCCTTGTTCTCACATTCCTATAGAATGGTTGAAGTATTCATTCTTCTTTTTATGCATGAAATATTTAAATAATTCCATGGTTGTCTAGTATTTTATAATACATTATTGTATATGGTAGTTTTTCTAGAAATTAAGATCACGTATGATAACACAAAATTGCTTAAATATTTATTTTCTCGGGATTATAACTATAATATAAAATTTTGTGTTGAGTTATCTATGAGTTATAAGGTGACTATTTAACTTCTGTAATATGCATACATCTATACCAATCCAATCATGTAGCATACACATAGAATTTTTGTAGCTACATCCAATCATTAATCTCTACATGAATAATAAAATACATCTATACATATCCAATTCTATAGCATACACAAATTATGTAGCTACTTAAAATCCCTAAACTCAATTGAACAATAAACTACAACTATATAGATCAGATTCTGCACTGTAAACAATTCAATATCTAACATGAATGACAAGAGATCTATGAAAATACATCTCTGTAACCATGGTGTTGGAAAGAAAATGGAACATTCATGTTCCACCCATCTGTAGATACAAAAAAACCAATATTACTTATCCTAATAACCCCCTAGCCTGACCATGACTCCATAAGGGAAAACTGAGCTTCACTCTTTAGCCATTGTCTTTTTATATAGTTCATAAAATCAGTTGCCTAACACCATTTGTGCTCATAACAACAAATAGTCATGTCCACATCATACTAAGTAATGTATTTCCTCACACATATGTTGTATATATTTCATTTTCCATTGCCTAGGATTTTTTCCATCCATTTTCCTCCTTGGAAAATTCACAACTTTACAAATCCCTAATTTTTAGGAGCTGCCAGTGACATAAATCAACTTTTGACACTTGTAAAAATAAGCTCGGAGTTAAATCAAACATGTTACCCACTCATGGAGTCATAGTCAACTATTTTTAACCTAGTTGTTCCACCTATTTTCTAGTATTTAATTTATTAAAATATCTGTCTCATACATGTGTCCATCAAAGGAGGATAGTTGGCAAGTCAAACTCTTTCCCAACAATGAAAATAATAATAATTACATGCATTCATAATTTCAAATACGAATTTCCATAAATGTAAATTTATTTTCAAAGCAATAACATTTAAAATAAATTATTTTAATATTTGAGGATGTCATAAAAAAAATCAGTGATTATTGATCAAGCAAAATAGATAGACCGGATTCATCATTTCACGGAATAAAAAAGGCAGGTGTTGGTATTTAAAAGAGTATAATTCCTAAATTTTATGACCATGGTGCATATCAAACCAGAATGATCTCCGTTGTGGACTATGATAAAAGAAGATTAAATATAGCAGTTATGGAGACAAAGGAGCAGAAGAAGGTGACAAACATTTCGATTGATCTTAATGCAATCCATCATTAGATAAATTCGACCTACATAGAAAAACTACAGAAATGATAAGCATGGACTCTATGATAACCAATGTTGGAATCAAGAAGCTTCAGTTCATAAATAAGAAGCTCAAGACCCAACTAAAAAATGAATCATTAGCCACTATAACTAGACAAATAAGAGTAGAATAGCCAGAACAATGGGTAATGGACCCAGGAGAAAACCCAAGAGATGAAGCATCTATACAAGAATTAATAAAAACCAAGGACAGAGAGATCCAAGAATTGAAGAAAAGTATTAACATCCCAGGAATTGATCATGTACAAAATCCACAAATACAAGCAGATTAAGAAGAAAAAGAACAACTTTTGAAGAAAATGATTCAGATGGAAGAAAAAAATGATTTGTATTCCCAACATATTGAAATTATGAAGGGAGGATCTCAATTGTTACAATGAACATAATCATGTTATCCAACAATAGGATTTCCAAAGGCATTGGCAGATTTAAATTTGAAGGGAGATGAAATTGATAAAATGAAGAAAACCATTGCAACACAAAATGAAGAAATCAAGGACAAAGACAAAATTATTGAAAAATATAAAAACTAAAATCTAAATTGCTAACAGATATAGAGAAAATGAAGAACACATTGATAGGAAAATCCTATCTAATAGGAGCCAGAAATATCATTTGGGATGATTTTTTCAGTTAAGTTGGCAAGCTTTGGAATTATTTCAAGATAATAGATGATGAAATGTTGTTAACAGATAAAGAAAATAAAATCATCTAGAAATCATTCCATGAATTGGGAACTAGACCTCAGGTTACTACTCATACCTTTAAATTCCTAAATATTACTTCGTGTGAAATATTAGCAACCAAAGGTGTCAGAGACAAAACTGCAATGGTTATGGAAACATAAAAGGTCTTTACAAAAATGAACTTAATACAAAAATATCATAATAAATGCATTCTGGTGAAATTAAATGTTGAATCTTTCACAAACAACTTTGAGAATTTAGTTAAAATGGGATCCTTCAGCTTGGGATAAAAAGGGGAAAACATTTTCTGATGAAAATTACATGAAATGCTTGTTTTTTTTCCAGAGGAAAAGAAGATAAATTTCAAAGAATGGTTGATAGTTTGAGAGGGAAGACCACTGCCACATATTTATACATGATTTCCACGTTCTTTGGCAAATAAAAAATTTATTTTCAAATCCTTTCGCATATGAAAAATACACAGAGTTGGATATCACATTCATGAAGATGAATTCATTCAATTATCCTTTAAATGAAACTTTGAATCTTCTTCTCCAACTGTTGGTAGGATGAGTCATCAAATGTAGTTAAAGAAAATCAAGATTTGTCTCCTCCAAATAGCCTATTTTCTAGGAGTCAAATAATTTTTTGTATTCGAATAAGCCTAATAAAAGGGATCGAATAACAATTTTGGTTTCGACCTTACTTGAATAAATGTGAATGATAAATAAATACATAAAGGCGATTTTTTTGGAGGTTCGACTACAAATCTTTAATAAAAATTCTGCAAGTTTCGAAGATTCAAAATTATATGTTTCAGTCTATGTGATTCTTTTCTTGATGTTATTTTCATACTTATAAATTCCTCTTGAATGTGTCTATTTCCATGAATGTGATGATTTATTACAAAAAGTACCATCATTAACTGCAAAAGGTATCTTTAAAAGTTACAGATTTATTCAAATATATTGTGAGTATTAAGAAGACTTGTTCTTAAATTTCGTTATTCCTTTTTGAATAGAAACAAAGTATTATTTTATGTTCAAATTTTATCCTAGTTTAAAGAAATATTCAATAATCATTTCTTAGTTATGAAATTTAAGTAATATTTACAAGGATACATTACTTCATTGTTCAATTTTATTTTCCTTTATTCCTTCTTTGATCCTCTTAAAAATTTAATTGTTTGAAACATAGAAACATTTTCCTTCCAATATTGATGGAAATATCATGTTGGAATTGATGTCAACATAAAGAAAATAAGTACCATAGTGGAGTATGACATGGAAATAAAGTAAAAGCTACATGAATAAAGAGTTACAAGAACACAATGGACTACCAGAATATAAGGGATTGCCTAGTCGAGTACTTTGAAAGATGAAAGATTGAGACAATTTCAATTACTGCACTGGTCAAGTTGAGTTGTCCTGGTGAATTTATATTTGGTTGATACAATATCGTGATGAACAAAATGAATAATGGTGAGTCTCCCTCTTGAATACTTTCTCGTGCACTATAATTTTAGAGTGTAGTCGAAGGGACACTTGTTGATGCAGCACCAAGAACCATTGAGTCTGTTAGATCAGCATGGTAGTTGATATTTCATAGAAAGTTTTGGTCATAATTCTTTCCACGATGAAGTTGGACGACCCTTCAAACCCAAACAATTTCCAGCAGCCACAAATGGTTAGATCCACTCAGGCAGTCAATTGTTGAATACATTGTCATTGATATCAAAGGTTAGTAAGTGATGAAATATAAATATGACTTTAATAAATAACAAAAGTTTAAAAGTTAGGTGGAAGTGGAGTTTACATAAAAGAGGATTAAATATGAAAGTGGAATAAAGAAAAAAGTAAAAGTGAAATTGGATTAAAGATAAACGTAAAAGTGAAAGTGGAGTTAAAGAAAAAGGGTAAAAGTGAAAGAGCACATGGTATGTGCACATGGTGTTTGCAAACTATGGTTCTATTTACCCATGGTAAGGTAAAAAGTGAATTAAATCATGATAGTCAATATGTATTGACCCAATTGAAAATGTGACTAAATGATCTAAAAGGCACAATGGTTTATTGGAGTTATATTAATTAAAATAGTATGGTTACTATGTTATATTGAAAATGAACGTACTTATAATGAAGAGATACATTTCTATATTGAAGAGGTGCAATTGTTCAATTGTACATGACCATTGGAAGACTATATAAACGAAAATTCTTGTTGAAAGAGGGTGTGTCTCTGGGCTTGAAATATAAGTCAATAATAGTGTAAGAGACTAAGAAAGTAAATGAAGATATGCAGTTGAATCAAAGAAGATTATCAAGATTTGAAGATTGAAGTACTTATCATAAAAATGGAGGTTGGGTAGTGTTAGGACAGGTTGGATATTGCAAAGGAGGATGTAGCCTCCTTCTAGTTGAATCTAGTAAACCAAGGTGTTGGAAAATATTTTCAGTTATAGTTGAAGAAACTAGGGAGTTGGTGATTCCTTTTAGTCAATTCTGGCAAAACCTAGAGGGGTTTTAAAATCCTTCTAGTTGGTGCTAGTAAAACAATGATTGGTGTTTCCTTTGAGTTGGACCTCATAAATTTAATGTAATCCTTATTAAAAATAAGAAGAATATTTGTTGCTTTTGGGTTTTCCACCTTAAAATTATCTGTATTGTACCTTGATATTGATCATTTGTTTTGATTTGATAAAATTAATAATGAAGTGGTTTTAAATTGTGGAAAAAGGATAATACTAATTCACCCTTGCCCCTCTTAGTATCAAACAATATTCCAATAATTGGTATCATAGTGGGTTACTCTATCACATTCTAATCATTCGAAGGAAGATTATAAGAAACTATAATGGATCAATAAGAAGGGATGTCCTCAAACAGAGATTCACTATTCAAAGGAGATAAATATGAATTTTGGAGTATAAGAATGAGAAGTTACCTAATGGCCCTGGGATGTGATGTATGTCTATCTGTGATAAAGTGATCTGGATTTATGAGTGGAACAAAATGAATAAAAAACCAAATACAATAACACAAAGATATGGAGCACAACAACATATATCTAGTGAACAATAACTTCTATTGAATAAATAAAATAGGATGAAAATGTAAAACTGCAGAACTTAAAACAACTTGCTCGAATGGTGTAGCTATCTCTGAGAAGATATGTGGTTGCTATGCACATCTGTTTGAGAAAAATGATTACAATGAGGCTCTAGAGGAATGTTTAACATTACTCATGAATGCCAAAACCCTAGACATCCAAGAATCTAATGCTAGGAGATGAAACACCAAAAGTTATGTGGTCCCCGATGGGTAAGTTGGTACCTCAAATTCTCATGGTCGTAATTTTTGAATACGACCTCCATTTTAGGCATGTGATAGCCTGTTTGAAAGGTATTTTCGAGAAATACACATTATGTGATCAAACTTTGACTTTGTCTATAGTTTGACTATGACAAGCCAACAAAACATTGTTTAGGGCCCCAAAAAATCTCTAGAAGTATAGAAAGATGCACTGGCATTAAAAATTCCAAAATGACCCAGTTGAAATAGGTGGGCGGCCACCAATATCCACCTAGATGGTTTTTAGGGCTTCAAGATAGACCCGTAAGTGTAGAACCCACACTTACAAAAAATGTCATCATTACAGAGAAACGTGATGAACTAAAAAACTGTGAGGACAAGCTAGTTGGAATAGGTGGGTGGAAACCAATATCCACCTGGATCAGTCCCCCCCCTTTAGGAAGAAATGGTCTTCATTTCATTTAGTGACCCCATTAGGTGATGAAATTTCTATTGAATTTGTCCCTGGGTGAGCTAGTTTCCTTAGTGCAAGATCTGCCCTGCCTTGACAACCCGATAAAGCTAAATCCTCTATTGATGAGTGCCCTTGACCTATGTGTTCACTATCTGATCAGTGGATTCTTGTTCCATGTAGTCAGGGTTGAGCTCTGTTGGTGTCAACTTTTTTGCGATAATTGAGGTGTCTAATAATGGTGGAAAATATGGTCGGAGGAGGTCCACATTGAACACTGGATGCAAGCCAAGGAAGGGGGGAGTGTTGAGCTCAAAAGAATTGTCACCCATAGCCTTGGCGATAGTGTAAGGCCCATAGTGAAGTGGATGGAGCTTCCTATGGGGCCCTATAAGGTGTTCTTTCTGCAAATGTAACTAGATCTTGTCTCCCACCTGAAAATTGTGCGGTACTCGATGTTGATCATGGTGCTGCTTGTAATTAGCATTGAATTTATACAAAATGTCATGGACCTATTGGTGGATGTGATAAGTCCACTCAATGAATGTGGTGGCTTTGTTGCCCTCAGACTGAACATGGGAATATTCTATCTATGTGGTTGCAAGAGGTAGTGCAACACTAATGGGACCCAACGGTTGGAATCCGAGCCCCATATGAAATGGGCTATGGATGGTGGAGCTATGGATATCCCTGTTGTAGTTGTGTTGAACATAGGGAATACTCTCATCCCATGTACGTGGATTTTTAGAGTTATACAAGTGCATGATGTGCACAATCATCTGATTGATGACCTCTATTTGGCCGTCGATTCGAGGGTGGAAGGCAATGGATTTAGCGATCTTGGTGTCCAAAAGTGACCATAGACTCGACCAAAATGTGCTAAGGAACCTGTTGTCCCGATTGGAGATGATGGTCTGTGGTATCCCAAAATGGTCCCACACTTGTTCGAAGAAGATCTTGGCAGTATCTATCAGTGTGATGCTCTTATTGTAGGCTGTGAGAATGGCCATCTTCAAAAACCGATAAACCACGACAAATACACAATCATTTCCTTTCTTGGTGGATGGAAGGTGAGAAATGTAATCCATCGAGATGGATTCCCAAGGCCTTTAATAAGTAGGAAGAGGGGTGTATAAGCCTTGCTTCTTGATGGATGTCTTGGAAATGGCATAGGCAGTGCAATATATGATATACTTGATGACGTCTTGTCGAGTTTTTTCCAGTAAAAATGTTTCTGTAGAACGACCACAATTTTATCTATACCAATCTGTCCTTCCATCCAACTGTTGTGATCCTCCAAAATAATATTTTCACCCTCTCTTACAGGAGCACAGAGGTGACCCAGATGGTATAACAGTCCATCCTGAATGTAAAAATTGGTGACATTCACACTTGTACCCAAGAGATAGTATGTGGTGGTGAAGTCAGGATCTCGATGATAAAGTTGGGGCCATTGAGATGCCTCATTCCCATAGGAATGGAGCACAGTGGTGAGTGCGGCCGTGGTATATCGACTGAGGTAGTCAACGATAGGATTTGTGCTCCATGTCTTATAATTGATGTTGCTATGGAACTATTTTAGGTGTGTGGACCACTTTTGATGGAAACCGTTATGACACTTCCCCTGTGTCTGTATGAACTGCAGAGGCTTCTGATCAGTGTGGGTGATTGTCTCCTTTTCCAAAAATTGATGTTTCCATTGAATCCAAGCTTGCACAATGTAATACATTTCTTTGTCATAGGTGGGGTATTTTCGGACAGTATCTGAGAGTGTCTCACTATGATATTCTACTGGATGCATGTGTTGAGTGAGAATGGCACCTATAGTATAGTCAAATGCATCAATCTCAATCTCAAATGGTTTTTGTTGATTAGGTAAGGAGAGTACTAGAGCTGAGCACAAGTGATGCTTCAGATCATCAAATGATCGTTGTTGTGCCTTCCCCCATGCGAACATTTCCCTTCCACCTCCCTTGGTGACTTGGCAGAGAGCCCATGCAATATGGGAAAATCCTAACATGAATCGTCGATAGAAGTTGGGAATTCCCAAGAAGCTCCAAAGCGATTAGTGTGGTAGGGGATGGCTAGTCATGGATAACTTGTATCTTAGTTGGATCCACATGTACCACATTCTCATCAACAATGTAGCCCAAGTATTGGACCATGCTCATTCCAAAGGATATTTTTTCCAAGATGGCGTATAGCCTGTGTTGTCGGAGAGTGCTCAAAATCTACTGAATATGCTGCATGTGCTCCTCCCAAGTTCTGCTAAAGATGAGGATGGAATCAAGATATACAACCCCAAAAGAGTTGGTGAAGGGTATTAATACATCATCCATCAACCTCATGAAATGTGTTGGTGCATTTGTTAAGCCAAATGGAATGACCAACCATTCGAAGAGACCTTCTTTAGATTTGAAAGTTGTATTTCATACATCAGTTGGTTCGATGGGAACTTGGTGATAGCCAAAATTTAGGTCAATCTTGCTGAAGATATTTCCCCCCTTGAGTTGGTAAAGAAGGTGATCAATTCAAGGAATTTGGTACTAGTTCCCGACTGTGATTTTTTTTAATTCTCTATAATCAATGGAAAGCCACCATGTCTCATCTTTCTTATGCACCAGTACAATCAGGATTCTGCAAGGGTAGCAGTTGGGTCTGATATGCCCCTTTTGAAGAATCTCTTGGATCTGATGCTTGATTTTGTCATTTTTGATCACCGAGAAATGATAGACTGGTCCATTAGGAAGAGGTGCACTGGGGGTTAGATCAATTGAATGCTTGAATTGACAGTACATCGATACCCCAATGGGTGAGGAGAATATGTCTCTGTACTCTTCCACAATCCCATCCACTTGCTTCTGCTACAAAGAGAGGCTATGTGTAGATGTCACATATATGGCGGTGACCTTCTTCTTACTGTGAGCACGGATCATAAAGAAGATGAACTTCTTGGTCTGTGAAATGACCTTATTGCATTGTTTAGAAAATATTAAAGAAATAGCGATAGGCGACGCTACCTCTGGTGTCCTATACAATTGTCTACCCAAAATAATAATAACACTGCGGGGTATAGAATCATACACATCATGTCACTTCCATAAATATGGTTTTCGTAAAAGAACATCTAAAAATTCAAGGGGAGAAATATCACACAATACCTTGTCTTTGAAGGGCTTGATTCCATAGGGCAGATGACACTATTGGTTGGCGCAAAGATATCTTCCTTAGAGATGCTAGCCGATGGTGTAGGGCAATGGGTGTGGTGTCATCAATAGGTACAACTGTTTGATGACCTATACTGGGATCAGGTTCTTCTGAATTTCGCTATCTAAAATGAAATGAAGAAGAGCCCCCTTTACCCACATCTATGAGTGAGAGAGGCATTCCCATTCCTCTGGTTCTTCTGGTTCACTTTGTTGGACTTTGATGGTAGTGACAGTGGCGCTGGATTCGACATTGATAATTTGCTTCCCTCCTTCTATATTTGATTCAAATTCAGAATCTACCTCCGACTCATAATCTTTTAGCTTGGACACCAACGAATTCTTGAAGCAACATTGTTTGGTGTTGTGCCAAGGGATTTTATGGCATTCACACCACTTTCTCGTGTCCTTCCTCGAATTCTTATTACCCTTCTTGGGTTGCATCTTGGACTGGTTGTCCTGAGTGTGTCCATATTTTATTTTCCCCTTGTTTTGTGGGTTGGGGCCGCCTTTTCCCTGCTTTAGCTGTGAGGAGTTTGTAGATCCAAACTCTTTCTTGTTCTTCTTAAATTTCTTCTCAATCTTGACATCATATATATAAGTCGCACCTAAGGATGTGATGTCCATAAACTCCATTTATGTTTGAATGTATGTATTCATAAAACCACAATATTTGAGTACCAGATGTTGTTCAGAGTCTTTGATACCCAATTTGATGTGCAGGGTATGGAAAATATTGGTGAAATATGGTACTGTCTTATTCCTTTCCTGACGCAACGTGGTCCACCTTATGTATTGGTTCTTGTAGCTTCCAAAAGGGTAGCACTATTATGTAATGGGATCCCTGAAGGAATACCATGTGGGAGAGACCGCAAATATTGCATATTCCTCCATGGACCTTTTCTCAGAGTAAGTATCCCACCATTCCTTAACATGGGGGTAGACCTTGAGGAGTGCAAAAGTAATTTTTTCCCTATCGGAAAAATTGTGGAATGAAAAATACCCTTCAAGTAGATTCATACATTTATCTACAATATCTGAATCTATCAGTCCTTCAAATAATGGAATATCAAAATTTACTTGTACCCTGAAGGGGGTTGCATGGATGCTTGATGAAGATGTGTCTCCCGTGGGAAGTTGTTGAAGGATACCTGCAAATTTGTCCATCATTTCGTTCCTTTGTCGTACAAAGGCTTCCTCGAGAAACAATTTTAAAGGATATCCTACTCCATCATATTTCTTCTCATCCCCCATGGGTTGTTTTTAGGCTCAGAATGACCAATATTGAAAAGGATAGACTATTTCAAGCCACAACTTATTGTGCCCAAATCTTGTCAGGGACATGAACAAAGAAAAATACATTAAGAGAAAACCTCTCTGATACCACTGATCTAGATTTATTAGAAGAACAAAATGAGTAATAGACTAAATACAATAACACAGAGATATGAAAAACAACAACAAATATCTAGTGAACAATAACTTCTATTGAATAAATAAAATAGGCTGAAACTATAAAACTGCAGAACTGAAAACAACTGGCTCGAATGGTGGTAGCTATCTATGAAAAGAGATGCAGCTGCTACACCCATATGTCTAAGAAGAATGATTATAATGAGGCCCCAGAGGCCTTTTTAACATTACTCATTAATTCCAAAACCCTATACATCCAAAAATCTAACCCTAGGAGATGAAATGCCAAAAGTTATGCAGGCCCCGATGGGTAAGTTGGTACCTCAACTTCCCAGGGTCGTAAATTTTGCATATGATCTTTGTTTTAGGTGTTTGATAGCCTGTTTGAAAGGTATTTTCAACAAGTACACATCATGCCATCAAACTCTGACTTAGTCTACATTTTGACTGTGGAAAGCCAAAAAACACTATTTAGGACACCAAAATGGCCCTGGAAGTACAAAAAGATGTACTGATATGAAAAATTCCAAAATAATCTAGTTGAAATAGGTGGGAATCCACCAATATCCACCTGGATGCTGTGTAGGGCTTCAATATATCCTTGGAAGTGCATAACCCACAATTACAAAGAAATGCCCTCATTATAGAGAAACATGTTGAACTAAAAAATTGTCAAGAGGAGCCAGTAGGAATAGGTGGGTGGCCACCAATATCCACCTGGATCATAAAAGGTTATGATGTACTAGAAACTAATCCTTCAGAAACAACTACAAAGAAAATTTGCAATGATAATTCAAGAGTTGTAAATGCAATTCTGGGTGGATTAGCAAATAATGTATTTGTGAAAGTCATGCATTATAAATTAACAAAATAGATTTGGGACAAAATAAAAATAATCTATGAAAGAAATGTCAAATTCAAGAAAGAAAATCTTCAAATCTATAGATCAAAGTTTGAAAGATTGAAGATGAAAGAAGAAAAAAACATTGTAGAGTAACTTCTAAGAGTAGATGGGATTGTCAGCATAATCAGAGGACTAGGATAAGAATTAGATGAAAAACTATTAGTCCAAAAGGTACTAAGATCACTCCCAATGAGATATGATCCCAAAGTATGTACCTTGTAATATCAATGGAATATTGAAAAACTCACAATGGATGAACTACATGGGATTATCATAGCTATGAAATGAGAACAAGACAAGAAAAACCTTCAAAAGGTGAAACAACTTTCAAAGTCTCAAAAGGAACTAAAAACCATGAACATGTATCGAATCAAAGAAAATCAGACCGATCATATGAGGAAGAAGAAAAGTTCATTAAGAAAATTAAGAAAGGATCTGGAAAATACAAATGGAAGTTCCCTTTGAAATGATTCAACTATGGAAAAATTGGACACTTTGTTTCCAAATGTCCTCCCAAAGAAAAATATAGTGACGATGAAGAAGCTTCCAACCAGAAAGAACATAAAAAGGGTAAATCCCAATACAAAAAGAAACTTTATAAGAAAAAGAAAAAGAAATATTCTAAATAAGACAGTAGCTCATCTGACATGAGTGAATATGATGATACAAATTTTCAATTTATGGGAATAGAAAATCAAGTTGAGACCATTGAAGATAAGAATTATGAAAATGAAGAAAATCTAGAAGTTGAAGTTGATCTTGAACGAGAACTCATTAGTTCCCTCAAAGAACAGAGAAGATGTAGAAGGAAGAACAAATCATTAAAAGAAGAACTATTAGATTATAAGAAAGAACAAAAATCAAGAGAAGAAGAAGTTTAAAAAACCATCAAGAAATCAAAACAAAACATTATTTTTTGAAAACTCAACTACAAGAAACTAAAAAAATTGAAGAAGTGTTAAGTAAACAACTTAATGACAAGGAAGAAAACTCTAAAAAATTAGAGGTTGAAATAGTTCTTCTAACAAGGAAACTTGAGAAAGGTACTAACCATTCAAATTTTGAAGGTAGTTTAAAAATCTTGGATCAATAATAGTCAAAGACCATAAAGTAATAAGGTTGGATTGGGTTATGATTGCAGGGAAACTAATAAAGGCTTTGTAACATCCCGCTCTGGCACACTGAGAAAACTTATTATTTGAGGACACTTGCTTGTGAGTGATCTGGACTTTTATGATGCTAGACCATCTATACTTGATTATGATGCGATTGACAAATGACATGATGTGTTACTATTTGATGTCGACAGATGCTATTGACTCAGTTTGATTGAGTGTGCAGGGTTTTTGACCTTGAGGATGCAGAGGCATCGGTAGAATCCCCTTGGACTCCGGACTGAGTCAGGGAGTGTTCTTTTGGGTTGATATGTTTACTATGATGTTTCATTTGATTTGATGATTTGATGTTGATATTTATGACATGATTGCTGATGATGCAGGCTGACGATAGCTTGCCAACCAGACTCACATATGGAGTAAAGGGGGCACACACGATTTGCAGAGAGGTTGAGGGAGAGGGGTGGACAGCATCCCTGCCACCGCCTGCTAGCACTCCCGCCGTGGCCCGAACTGTAGGTTAACAATTACTTAGTTCGAGAGGATCCACGATGCCATGAGGGAAGACTGCGACAGTCGCTCACGATGATTCTAAGGGGCGCGCGATAAGGCAGGGGCCTTATTCCTTAGAACCCTTAGTCTCCCACAAGTTCACCTGGCGGAGTATTGACTCCAGGGGTTATAGATGTCTACCAATCAGTCCAGTTGGTGAGTGGCACCCTTGGAGCACGTGGTGCATCCTGAAGGGAACGTCGCACAAAAGAAACTCAGTTGGCGAGTGGCACCCTTGGAGCACGTGGTGCATCCTGAAGGGCACGTCGCACAAAAGAAATTCAAGAGGCGAGTGGCACCCTTGGATCATGTGGTGTGTCCTAAAGGGCACGTCACAATAATGTGGAGAAAGGAGTCAGCCTAAATATCCCTAAGACCTCAACACCTGAATAAATCCTTAAAAAAATTCCCCTAACCTGGCGTCGCCAGTTCAGAATTTGAGCCCTATGTAAAAAAAAAACATAATTCAAGAGTATACATTAAATATTCATTACCCCTATGATGATTTGCAACCTCCACCTAATCCGAGGAGTTTCCTTCCTTAATTAAATACACAAAACAATTCCTCCGTTAATTGAATTCATAAAGTATTTCCTTACTTAATTGTGTACATAAGGCCTTTCCTCATTCCCGGTAATAAGCTTGATAATTTGTCTTTTTAGGAAGGTAATACTACTTCGCCCTAACATAATAATCAAAACTTAACCATCTCCTAATAACAGCGCCATTATATTCTGGCTCACAATAGCTCTGCAATTCAAATAACATTATAATTTCATTTCCTTCTAGCTAAGAATTAACAATACAAGTGCTAATAATAAAATTGAACAAAAAAAAACCCACTTAAGCTAATGTGAGTCTTCATAAAGGGTGTAGGGTAAAATAAAGAGATTTGATAAATTAATTCAATTAGGGGGTTGTAAATTTGAAAAGAGGAA
>ML777871.1:391887-404452 GCA_009831015.1 Picea engelmannii
AATTAGACTATAAAGCTTATAAAAAGAACTATCATATAAGTGTTCAAGGATATGGCCATAGGAACCATGAGTCTAGTAGCAATCAAAGGAGTAGAAAATATAATTCATTTTCTCCATTACAATATTACAATATTGAATGCTACAAATGCAATAATTATGGTCATAAAGCTAATAATTGTATACTATCAAAATATTCCATGAAGAAAAGTATTTCCAAAAGTTAAGAAGAAAAATATAAGAATTTATGGAAGGAAAAACAAATAGAAGAAAAAGAAAAAATGTAAGGTAGCCTTAAATGACAAGAATAAAAGAAGCCAATGGTATATTGACAATGGATGTTCAAAGCATATGACACGAGATCAAAATAAATTCCTCAATCTGAAAAGGAAAGAAAAAGGAAGTGTTATATTTGGAGATGATGTCTCTGCCAAGATACTTGGAAAGGGTACAGTCAGTTTGGGAAATAACAGAGCTAAAGCATAAAATGTGCTATTAGTTGAAAATTTGAAGCCTAATCTCCTCAGTGTGAGCCAAACATGTGATCAAGGACACATTCTCATATTTGAATCTAAGAAATGTTAAATTAGAAAAGAAGACTTCATAAAATTAGTAGTTGTTGCACCAAGGAGATCAAGCGATGTATATATCATAAACATAGAAGAAGAAGAAAATGTTGCATGGGCCAAATAAATTAAATTTTGCTATGAAACATAATAATGGGACACATAAGCTTTGATAACTTGATAAAATTTAGTAGAAATGAAGTTGTGAAAGAGATGCCAAAGATTATAAAACTTTCAAACTCTATTTTTAGGCATTGCCAACATGGAAAGAAAACAAAAGTAAGATTCAAGACAAAGGAATACTCTATGTCAAAACCATTATAACTTGTTCATACTGACCTTTTTGGACCAACAAGAACTAAAAGTATACATGGTGAACATTACTTCATTTTATTCATTGATGACTATACAAGAATGACTTGGGTATCCTTTCTCAAAGAAAAATCAGAAGCATTCGAAAAATTTAAAGTCTTCAATGAACAAGTTGAAAATGACACTAATCTCAAAATAAAGTGCCTAATATTAGACAATGGAGGAGAATTTACCTCAAATGAGTTCAATTTTTTTTTTTTGAAACGCATGGAATTAAAATACATTTTTCAGCTCCAAGAACTCCTCATCAAATGGAGTTGTGGAAAGGAAAAATAAAAATGTTCAAAAAGAAACCAGAACCATGTTAAATGAATCCAATATCCCAGATATATATTGGAGAGAAGATGTGTATACAACAATGTACATACTTAACAAATAACAACTTAGAGTTAACCACAACAAAACACCATATGAGTTGTGGTTTGGCATACCAACATCAGTTAAACACTTTAGATTTTTTGGAAGAAAATGATACATAAAGACCTATGATGGTAACCTAAAAATTTGATTCCAAATCATATGAAGGAATATTTGTTGGTTACTCATCCAACAAAAAGTCCTAGATATGCTATAATCTGAGGCTACACAAGATTGTGGAAAGTGAAAATGTAAAAGTGGATGATCTAAAAACAAAAGGGATCAAATCTCAAGATAATCCACAATTGACGAAAGGATAAGAGATGATGATGAAGAAGAAATTAAAGAAATACAAGAGGATGAATCACAAAGTGAAGAATAAAAGAAAGAGGAAGAATCACCAAGACAAGATACAAAAGAGCCATTAAGGATAATACAAATAAATCATCATGAAAGTCAAATTCATGGTAACAAAAGTGTTGGAGTTGAAAAAAGAAGAAAACTAATATATGAATCATAACAAGCATTTATCTCCCTAATAGAACCAAAAACATTTGTAGAGGCCAACAAATATAAGACTGTATCAAAGCCATGAATGAAGAACTTGATCAAATAGAGAAAAATCAGACTTGGGAACTTGTCCCAAGACCAAAAAACAAAAATGTGGTAGGGACCAAGTGGATTTTTAAAAATAAGTTTAATGAATATGGTCAAGTTATAAGGAATAAGCAAGATTATTGTGCAAAGGATATGCACAAGTAGAAGGGATTGATTTTGAAGAAACCTTTGGTCCCATTGCAATAATGGAAGCCATCGTATTATTTCTAGCATACTCATGATTTAATAATTTCAAAGTATATCAGATGGATGTAAAGTCTACATTTTTGAATGGAGACATAAAGGAATAAGTATACACAGAACATCCAAAAGGATTTGAACAACCAGGAAAACAAGAACAAGTGTATAGGTTGAATAAGGCACTCTATGACCTTAAAAAAGCACCCAAAGAATGGTATGCAAGATTGGATAAGTACCTGCTACAACAAGGATTCAAAATAGGAATGTCTAACAACAATATCTATCTTATAATTGAAAAATACAATTTGTTAGTCACAATGGTCTATGTGGATGACATTATAATTTGCCACAACAATGATGAATCAAATTATAAATTTGCTCAAGAAATTTCAAAAGACTTTGAAATGTTTATTATTGGTGAGCTAAATTTCTTCCTTTTAATTCAAATAACTTAGTCACTTAAAGGAATGTTTATTACTCAGTCCAAATACTTGAAAGAGATACTTAAAATTTTTGGAATGACTAAAAGTGCACTTGTCAACACTCCAATGACAACCAGTTACAAACTCATCAAGGAAGATAAGTCACCTTATGTAGATTGAACTCTCTACAGATCTATGGTTGGGAGCCTACTATATTTGACTATATCCAGACTTGATATCATGAAAGAAACATGAATGGTGGCAAGATTTCAATCATCTCCCAAGGAATCACATGTGATGGCTGCCAAGAGAATATTTAGATATCTTAAGGGCACATCCGACTTTAGATTATGGTATGCCAAGAATAATGGATTTGAACTAATTTCCTACATAGATGTTGATTGGGATGGTAGTGTGGATGACAAAAAGAGCACTAGTGGAAATGCATTTTTCTTAGGGGAATGTATAGTCTCATGGTCAAGTAGAAAACAATAAACAATTTGACTATCTACAACAAAGCCCAAATATATTGGAGTAGATGAATGTTGCACTGAAATATTATGGATGATACAAACATTGGAGGATATTAAAATTGATTGTAATTAGGCGACACCTGTCCATTATGACAATACAAGTGCCATCGATAGCTTCGAGAATCCAATCATGCATGCAAAGACCAAATATATACCCATCAAGTATCATTTCTTGAGAGAGAAAGTTAGTGAAAAAAAGGTAAGATTGGATTATGTTGGTTCAAAGGAGCAGATAGAAGACATATTCACTAAACCCCTTCCTAAAGAAGCATTTGAACATATAAGGAAAAAACTAGGAGTAATATTCCTACAATAAATAAATAAATAAAGGTCACGATGACAGCGGGAGAAAAAAATGGTAAAACAATCACTCATTGTTAGGGGAGAATTTTGTACGATGTGTTTCCATCAATGCCAAAGGGGGATATTAATGGAAAGATCTTGTTGGAATTGATGTCAACATGAAGAAAATAAGTACTATAGTGGAGTCTGACATGGAACTGCAGTAAAATATACATGAATACTAATTTACAAGAATGCAGTGCACTACCGAAATACAAAGGATCCATTGGTCAAGTGCTTTGAAAAAATGAAATAATGAGACAATTTCAATTACTACATTGGTCGAGTTGAGTTTTCCTAGTGACCGTATATTATGTTGAGACAGGATCATGATGAACAGAACTGTAACATCCCAGTTTTAACCCTTATGAAATATAATGTATTGTGTAATTGTGACTTAGGCTGGTGAGACGGTAAAGTTGAAAAGGGGACAGACTGCCTAGGAAATGTAATACTTCATATACATTAATAAAATAGATTGATGGATGCAATACTAACAAGGAAAAAAGAAATAGGGGGATATGATTCCATGAGAGTGGGGAATTGAGGGGCTAAGTCTTTTTATTATTATTTTATTTACCCATAATTGATTTTATGGAGAAAAATAGTTACATGGGCTTCTTGGGTGAGGCCATGTGGCTCTTGGTTCTTTTGATTATATAAACATTCATTGGGGGATGCTTTGGTTCACTTTTTTTCCCCAATGCACTTCTTCTCCTTAGTTCTTATTCTTCTTCCTCTTCCTTCACCCGGGATGAATTCATGTGTTCTTGGTATGATAATGGATACAAATGGATGCATGAGGATGGATATGGGTGAAGTTTGGGGGTCATCCTTCCCTTTTGTTCATCTTCTTCCCCTGGTTCATTCTTTCCCTAGTTCATTTTTCCCCTGGTTTGTTTTTTCCCCTTGTTCTTCTTTCCTCTTCACTCACTATTGCTAGTTTTTATTCTCTTGGGATGAGCATGTAAATGAATGGCGGGAAGAGGAGAGAAATTGATGAATGGATGTAATAATTAGTGATCATTTAGGAAGGGAATGGATTCCTGTGTGAATGGATTTTATGGAAGTTCGGATAGAACTGTCCACAGTTGTGAGTCCTAAGAGTCCCAGCAGGGAGATTCTTAACTAGAAGCATTGGAGCCTTGGAAGGATATGGATAGCCTGAGGGATTGTGTGGAAGAGAAGGGGGTCCATTATCTTGAGGTTGTGAAGGATGGGTAGAAGAGAGCTAGTGTACTTTGGATTTCTTTGAGTGTTGAAAGGCCTGTGAGAGCTTGAGTGCTAAGAGGCATGTTAGTTATGATACTGATGGAAGTTTAGATAAAAATTTCCACAACTGAGAACCCTTGGAGTTCCAGTAGGGATATTTCCTTACTAGTAGCACTGGAGACCTGGAGAGAAATGGGATAGCCTGAGGAACTGCATGGCAGAAAAGGGTGTCCGTTTCTATGGGCGGTGCAAGATGAGGGGGAAAGAGAGCTAGAAATTTGGGTTTTTCTATGAGGTTGGGAAACCTGAGAGCTAGTTATCCAACTACTCTTTGTTTAGACTTGGACTAGGACCCATCCTTGTGTATTCATATCCCTGACTTGGGGGTGACCTGTTATTAAGAGTAAGAGAACAATGGTATCTATGGTTGGGAGGAATATCCTTGGTTTGTAACCAGTTGGTGAATCTTTAGTTGAAAAGATAAGTGCTCTCTACCATGTGTTTTCTATATAATGTAAATTCCACTTTATTTAAATATCTCTAAGATATGTATTTTAATGTGCTTGTCTGTTGGCTATTTGTTTTGCATGGAACGTGTTACATTGTTTACTTCTTTATGATGTAGCATGAATATTGATTAATGCATGTGGTTCCTTCATGCTTGTGTTCGGATTAAATGTTGTTAGAATTCGATATCCGTTCAGAGAACTGAGTCTTTGGACTATAGAGTGCCCCACCTGTTGGTGGTTGGGTGTGTTGCATCCTATTTAAGTGGCGTAGCCCAACCTATGGGTGGTTGTGTACGTTACAAGAATCCAATCATGCATGCAAAGACCAAACATATACCTATCAAGTATCATTTTTTGAGAGAGAAAGTTAGCGAAAAAGGTTAGATTGAATTATGTTGGTTCAAAGGAGAATACATAAGACATATTCACTAAACCCCTACCTAAAGAATAATTTGAACATCTATGGAAAAAGCTAGGAGTAATATCCCTACAATAATAATAATAAAAAAAGGTCATGATGACAAGGGGAGAAATGTTAACATGGAAAGCAAGAAAAAAAATTACAAGTACTATCACTCAAAACAAAAGAAGGATGAGAAACACATGATTGGTGATGAACCTCATTCCAGTATTAGAGGCCTTGACATTGATGTCAAAGGGGGAGAACAAAATGGTAAAACAATTACTCATTGTTAGGGGAGAATTTTATACGATGTGTTTCCATCAATTCCAAAGGGGGATATTAATGAAAATATCGTGTTGGCATTGATGTCAAAATGAAGACAAGAAGTATCATAGTGGAGTATGACATGGAACTGCAGTAAAATCTACATGAATGTTGAATTACATGAATAAAACGCACTACCGAAATACAAAGTATCACATGGTCAAATGCTTAGAAAAAATGAAATAATAAGACAATTTCAAATACCACACTGGTCAAGTGGAGTTGTCCTAGTGAATGTATATTTTGTTGAGACAGGATTGTGATTAACAAAATGAATACTGGTGAGTCAACCTCTTGAATACTCTCTCGTGCACTATCATTTCAGAGTGTAGTTGAAGGGAAATTTGTTGATACAACATCGAGAACCCTTGAGTATTTCAAATCAATAAGGTAGTCAATATTTCATTTTGGTCATCATTCTTGCCAAGATGAAGTTGGACGGCCCTTCAAACCCAAACAATTTCCAACAACCACAAATGGTTAGATACACTCATGTAGTCAATTGTTGAATACATTGGCATTGATATCAAAGGTTAGTAAGAGATCAAATATATGTCAAAGGTTAGTAAGAGATTAAATATAAATGCAACCTTGGTATCACTTTAATAAATAAAAAAGTGAAAAGTTAAGTGGAAACAAAGTTTACACAAAAGTGGAAATGAAAGTGGATTAAATATAAGTATGACTTTAATAAATACCAATACTGGAAAAGTTAAGTGGAATAGGAGTTTAAACAAAAGTGGGAATTAAAGTGGATTAAATATAAATATGACTTTAATAAATAACAAAAGTTGAAAAATTAGGTGGAAGTGGAGTTTCGGTAAAAGAGGAGAAAATAGGAAAGAGGAATCAAGAAAAAGGTAAAAGTGAAATTGGATTAAGGAAAAAGACAAAAGTGAAAGTGGAGTTAAATAAAAAGGGTAAAAGTGAAAGAGCACATGTTCTTTGCAAATTATGGTGGTATTTACCTATGGTAAGGTAAAAATTGAATTAAATCATGATAGTCAAAATCTATTTACCCAATTTAAAACGTGATTAAACGATCTAAAAGGAACAATGGTTTATTGACATTGTATTAATTAAAAAAGTATGATTAATATCTTATATTGAAAAGGGACATACTTATAATGAAGAGATTCATTCCTATATTGAAGAGGTGCAATTGTTCATTTGTACATGACCATTGGAAGACTATATAAATGCAAATTCTTGTTGAAAGAGGGTGTGTCTCTGGGATTGACATCTAAATAAATAATAGTGTTAGAGACCAAGAAAGTAAATGAAGATATGCAACTAGAGACAAAAAAGATTATGAATATTTGAAGATTGAAGTACTTATCATAAAAAGGGAGGTTGGGTGGCGCTAGGGTAGTTTGGAACATGTAAAGGAGGGTGTATCCTCCTTCTAGTTGAGACTGGTAAACCAAGGTGTTGCAACATCATTTCAGTTATAGATGAAGAATATAGAGAGTTAGTGCTTCCTTTCAGTCGGTGTTGGTAAAATCTAGAGGGGTTGTAGCCTCCTAGTTGGTGCTAGTAAAATCTAGAGGGATTGCAACCTCCTTCTAGTGGGTGCTAGTAAAATAGGGAATTGATGTTTCCTTTGAGTTGGAGGTCATACATTAAATGTAATATTTATTAAAAATAAGAAGAACATTTGTTGCTTTTGGGTTTTCCATGTTAAAATTTTGTATACTTTACCTTTCTATTGATCATTTGTTTTGATTTGATAAAATTAATAATGAAGAGGTTTTAAATTTTGGAAAAAGGATAATACTGATTCACCCCCCTCTCAGTGTCAAACAATATTCCAACAAATATTAATGTTTAAATATTTATATACTAATGATATAGGCCCAAAAACCCAACAAAAATGCTCTGTTTTAGGACATATCAACTTAAAAAAAATCAATCAATATTATGGATGCCTTGGCATAGTTTACTATCTAGAAACATCTCAAGGGTTACAACATTATTTTGGCACCATTTTCAGGGACCAAATTAAAGGAATCTAGTTTTCCCAGAACAATAAAGAAAACCTACTCCTTGTTGGTGAAAACGAGTTAGGATGGTTGAAATATTTCACCTGGTGACTCAACATTTTTAATCCCGGTATCAAGAAAGAAGAACACTAGGGATAAACTAGACACCAAAAATACTACTCTAGTAGCAAATCCTGAAAGGTTATTGTCTAAGAAGAATCCTAGGCAAAGACCCATAACTTCCTCTTATATAACCTCTAGTGCTAAACCTTGTTCTTATACATAGCCTAAATCAAAAGGGAAAGCCCATATTCTTTTAAAATATTCTTCAAAACATTTTTCTCTAAGCCCTCCTAAAACCTCTCTACCATGTTCTCTGAAATAATCCATTCCCACCTCTTTGAAAAAAAACCTCTAATTGTTTCTACAACCCACTCTATTGAATTATTTCTCGAACAATACATTGGAATTTCCCTCAAGGATTCTACTATTATTTCTCAAATATACTCAACTGATAATTCACCCATTATTTCTCCAAAATAATCTCTTGAAAATTTTTCTCATACATATCCTAAATTTTCTTTTATATTCCCTAAGGACGAAGATCTAGAAAATCCTAAAACTTCTCTTATGATTCATCCTTTAAAATAAGAAGGATTTAAGGTATTTTTCAATCCTATCACTCCTAAAAATTATCAGATGCTAATTGAGCATCTAGTTATGGAAGGAAAAATTCCTCAACAACAACCACCTCCACCTCCCCCACCTAGATTTTTTAATAAGGAAACTGCTAGATAGGCCCCTCTGAATCTTCAAGGATAATTAAATCTCATGGGGAAGATGAAATTATTACTTGAATTTAATGGGGAAGATGATATTACGACCCTTGAACATTTATCAACATTTGATTATTTCTCAGATAACCAATGTCTTGAACATGAAGATGTATACATGAGAATTTTTGTTCAAACATTTGAGGGTGATGTGAGAACCTATTTCAAGGGATTGCCTCCTAATTCTATGATTCTTGGAATGCCTTAGAAACTGGTTTCCTCAAACAATGGGGTGAAAAGAAGGATCATCTCTATTTTTTGACTGAGTTTGGGAGCTTAAAAAAGAAACATAATGAATCTGTTCCAAATTTCATCAAAATATTTAATAAAGTATATAATAAATTCCCTGCAGATATCAAGCCATCACAACCAACACCAAAAGTAACTTTGGTTGGCTCTTTTGATCTAAACTTTTCCATATTACTTAGAGAGAGAAGACCCACTACCTTAACTGGTATGCAAGATAATTCTTTAGAGATATAATCCAATATGATTGCATCACGAAAGAATATAGTTAAAAATGACTGAAGAGATTGTGAAAGAAGGAAAAAAAAAGAACAAGTAGGAACGTCTGGTACAAACAAAAATCAAGAAGAAAAATTGAGGAAATGTCCAGGATTATTAAATATCTATCAAATAAACTGGCTCGGATGGAGAATGAGAGAAGAAGGCATGATAACAAAAACCAGTGTAAGTTTAGAAGGCCTTTTAAACCTTCTTAGGTTTTACAAAGAGAAAGGATAAATAAATATCAATCAATACAAGCACCTGTAAATAATGAAAATATGGTTGATAACTTTGAAGAAGATGAAATTGAAGATATTGATGAAGAAATAAATATAATGGAAGGTGAAATTTCTTATGTGTATGTGACCCAGGATGAATATGAGAAATATCTAAGATTTAACTCATATTTTAATGAAGATGATAAAAATATCCCAAATTATTCATCATCATTTCAATATAGAGTTTTATCAAATTCTTTACAAGCTGAGTTGCATAGAAAATATGACCTTAAAACAAGGACGAATGTAAATACAACTAAAGTTAATATCCAAGGTCAGCAAGATAAAATTCAAAATAAATACAAAGGGAAAGAAATCATAGCTACAAAACAAAAATCTGATCAACAAGCTGCAACAAAAACATATGTTGAACATAAATAAAGAGAGAAAACAATTAGTTCTTTTAACTTAGAAAATGAATTAAATAAGATTATAATTCCTATCCCTTTGTTAGAAATTGCAAAAAATCTTGTCTATAGAAAACAAGTAATGAAAATGATTGATCGTTCTATTGCAATAAACCAACTAGATACATTAAATTTGCAAGATGAAAGGTCTATTGTGATGTTTGGTCCTCATATTGAGAAAAGAGGAGAAACATTGACACCATTTTGTATTTCATTAATAGTCCATGAACATATTTTACACAATTTTATGCTAGAATCATGATATTCTCAGAATTTAATGCCAAAAATAGTTATGGAGAAGCTATGTTTACAAATCGCAAGACCATATCATGACTTGTGTTCCTTTGATGCAAAACAAGTTACATGTTTAGGGATGATAAAAGATATGGTAGTTCAATTAGTGAAAATACCTGTAAAAAGTGTTTTGATGGATATAGTTGTGGCAGATGTTCCTGACAACTATGGAATGATTTTATCTAGATCTTTGACGAGTAAAATAGGTTTCTCATTTCAAATGGACATGACCTACACCATAATTCTAGTTTTTGGTGGAGAAACTAGGAGACTTTATAGGGAAATTAAATTGGCCTATACAAATAGTGATCCTAATCACACTAATAATTATCATGTTTACTCAAAAGAACAAGACTTGGGTTGTTTCATCTTATTTGGGAATGATGAACCAGGTCCTTGTACATAAAATCTAAATGTTTCTTTGTGTGAAAATAAAGATCCTGTTGGCAGCCAATTCACATTTTTCTACTGTCCTTATAAGATGCCTACACCAGTGTTTTGCAAACCTTAATTTTCATCGCAATTCTCAAATAAAACGACACTTTTATTTTTTGCGCTATTTACACACTTACCTTTCTTCTTGTTTTCACGACTGCAAGATTGAAAAATTGGTTTTCAAAATCACATTAAAATCGTCATTGAATTGTCATTATCATTCTTGTTGATATGCCCATTGCGTTTACATTTTACTTATCATTATACAGTTGGCAAGACCTTTTGATCTATACTCATTAGACATTCTTTGATTGATTATGTAATTTTGTTTCATGAGTGATTGAGTTTGTGATGCATTGGTGATTGGATTTACATGTTATTAGATCGATTCACTTGGCACATTGGTTACATAAAAAAAGAATTGGTGTTATGGTTAAACCCCTGGTATGAATCATTTCATACAACACTTGGTATTGGTTTCTATTCATTTGTTTGGTTTTAAAACTATGGTATAACTATTGCTCGCGTGAATGATTAATCCACTTACCATTGATCTCATTGGTTGATTGAATGGCATAATTGTTAACACATATGCATAGTCATTTGAATAGTTATAAGCGCCGACGGTTGTACTGTGGATATGACTGTTGTGCATGGGCCAAAATAGCTCCACCACCTTCGCACGATATGCCATTAATGTCTTCCCTTATCCCTGTTTCGTCTTTGCTAGTTTCGCGTAAGCCTGTGAGCGTTCTGCCCCTGCGTATGCTCTGATTCAAACCCTGTCTCGTTCACATTGCTCACTGTGAGCTCCTTTCTATGGCACCGGTGGTGCGAATAGAGACGAACGGTAGTCAAGCCCTGCTACTGTTCGATAACGCCCACAAGGATTTAGAGGATAGTGGTTGGCTCACATTTGTACAAAGGTTCGAGGGTTTCAATCTGTTTGTTGCACAAAAATTCACCCTTACCTTTGATGGGTGTAGGGATAAAGTAGGTGAAATTCAGCTTGAACTGAATGAAGAGTTCATAAGCCCTGCCATAGGATTGGCAGCCACGGGCCAGCGATGGTTTAAAAACTTTAAATTCGACGAGGTGCCATGCCCTTTGCTATTCGTATCAAGAAAGGTCACATCCTGTGACAAAGGTATGCCTATTTCCACATTTAAAACCAGGTGGCATGATCTTTTGATAATGGTTAAACAATTTGTGACCTGTGAGGGTCAGTATGGATTGGTTTTTCTTTATCACCTTCGACTGTTAATGAATTTCATGGGCTATTCATTGAACATGCCATTTTACTTCCTGCATAGTATTTACAAAATGGCTAATAGGTTCAAACGCGAGAAGTCCGATAGCAGCTTGTTTCACCATAGATTAATTAGACTCATTGTCATTCACAATTTGAACCTTCACGACGATAATTGGCAAGCTTTTCTCTCTCGAAATGGCTTTGTTGATTTAGAGTCTATCCAAATCGACAAGCCTGTGGTTAGTGAGACCAAGGTCAGGCCACCCGTGCCTTTTCATGCCCTTCTACCCTCTCCCAAACTGTAACGAACCGCCTCGTTACGACAATCATTCTAGTAACAGGTGCAAATTTTTTTTTTGTGTGTGTGTGTGCGCGCGTGTAGCAGTAGCAACATAAGGAACTGTATGATGCCGCTCGACTAACTACAAGACTCAATCACAACAAAAGTCAACTGACCACTAAATACAACTGACCTCCCGCCCGTCCTACCCTGCAAGGTTAGGACCTCCAAGACACATAATCAACGCTCAAGCCCGGTTTCCCATCGTCTTTAACCATTTAAGGTCTCAGGGCTGGCGACTGTTCTGATGAACATGGAAGTGTCTACATCCCACCCGACGCAACACACTAAGCAACTAACGGATTAAAACTAGAAGAACGGAAAGGTGAGGTACAAACGCCCCTTACGGAAGGCACGTGATAAAAGGGTCTCTGACAACAATCCAATTCTAAATTACTTGAA